>JBBPDB010000146.1:5686617-5725615 GCA_037974465.1 Brachypetersius altus
AGAGATCTTAAAATTGCTGTTGGGAAAAGGCGCCCTTCCAATATGAGAGACCTGGAGCAGTTTGCAAAGGAAGAGTGTTCAAAAATTCCAGGTGAGAGAAGAAGCTTAAGCATAAGAAGCTTATTGATGGTTATAGGAAGCGACTGATTTAAGTTATTCTTTCCAAAGGGTGTGCAACCAAATATTCAGTTAAGGGTGCCAATACTTTTGTCCAGCCCATTTTTTGGAGTTTTGTGTGACATTATGTCAAATTTGCTCCAATACACACAAAGAACATAAACATAGCAAAACATGTATTAAGGCAATACTTTTCTGTGAGAAATACTTGATTTTCTGGGAAAAAAATTCAGGGGTGTCAACAATTTTGGCCATGACTGTATATTATTGGCAGTGGTAAAGTTGTGCTAAATTTTCTTTGGGGACAATTAGGCCTAACAATGTTCGTGCATGTATCTCACCACCATTAGCAGGGCCAAGATGTTCTATCAAAACTGCTATTAATCTGTGTCCGAGGTATCAGCCATGTTTTTTAACCATATAATATCTCTGTGAGGAGGCTTTTAGCATCATTAAACTCTTCAAATATTTTATTCCTATGGCCTTTAGAAGATTTTTTTATTCTCTTAAGGACTTTGTTTTCAGTTTAATCGTTTAATTTTGCAGAAAGAATGAACAATTGGTGGAATTCCCCTTTAATTACGTTTGGTTCGTAAGATGCAAATACATCGAAATACACCAGAAAGAATGCAGAACATGCTGTGGTATAATGACATGTAGGTGAAAATGATAGCTTCTTTCCACAGTTTAAAATAAACACAGCAGCCAAAATCCCTTTTTTCTCGAACAGCAGTCAAGAGGATACTCTGAGAGTCTGTTTTGTTCATGTGAATAGACTGAACAGTTTTAACAAGTGCTCATTGAAACAGATAAGGGCTCAATCTCAATAAGGGCTGGATCTCTTTTTTATGTTTCAAGAGTAAACATGCACTTACACTCTAAAAAAAACATCCAGCCACAAAAGAAAAACTGTAGCTTTGCAGGTACCACCACTTAGATGGTAACAGAACATGCAAAATGATGCTAAGTGAGTGTGTGTGCGCGTGTGGGCCGCCATGGCTCTTATGAAGGGCACTGCTCTCCTTTCCACACTTCACCAGTAGCTTTGTCCTATGGCTATGTTTGATTTTCACAGTTGGAGCTGGTTCTGAGCTGCTGGAAAATCCATTCGAAGCACAGTGGGGAAACCTGCTGCTCTTTCTCTGAGCAAGGAAAAATATGGGAGGGCTTCTGTCTTCCTAATGTGAATCGGGGGAATGATGCAGCCAGACTTTATTCCTCAAGGCACTGATTGCCCGTCATGCAACTTCTTCTGAAAAAAACTGCCCTCTCTTAGATTTGGGACCGTTTCCTGGGTGACTTAGCTTAGCCTGTCCTTGAAAGACACTTTTATGAAAATTTTTGGTTGTGTTATGCTTCCCGTGAAGCCCATTGTGGTATTATTGGATTCTGCATCCTTTTAAAACACTGACAATACCAAGAGAAGCCACCAGGGGAGGATAACCACCAGTGAGTGGTTTATCAGAGCGGTACATGAGAGGTAAAAGACCTTCTGGCTAATTCCTTAAGGATCTTCTCTGCTAACACAAGTTAGGAGCGCACCATACGGTGCTGGCTCTTGAATATATTGACATTTAGAAACTATAATCAATGGAGATGACAAACAGCTGGCATTCTGAGTGGAGATGTCACCTTTTTTAAAATCTTTTTAATATTAATAGAAATACCTCCATTTAGACATCAAATAAGGAAAACTGATAGGCATGCTAAACAGCAAGACCCGTCAGCAGAAAATCAAATTATTATGCTCCCTCAGCTTTAATGTCAGTTTCTTTCTTTCCTTTTTTCTGTCACATGCAACCTCTAATTAAAATTCACCCATGTCCCTCAATGAGCGTGATCTATTTTAATTGCTCTGCCAGTGGCCTAAGATGTTTGAAATGTCAGCATGGAGCACAATACATGGAACTCACTTCAAGCTTAACATTTCAAATATCACTAATCACTCCCAGGGCATTTAAAGTGAACATTTATACGCCTACAGTTTTATGTGTTTTCTTGTTAGCTATCTGGTGCGTTCTCAGTCATATCTACCTAAAAACCTGTCCGCTGGTTTGTCGATTTTCACTGGACCCCTTTAAAATAAAAATTTTGTGTGTATGACTGATATCATTGTTGCGGTTACATCTGGCAGTTTGTGGTGTTTTTACTGTGTTGTGAGGTACAGCAGCTGATGAGAAGGTGGTGTATGTAGATAAACACACAAACAGGTCACCTCCTCGCTCACGCAGAGAGTTTTACTTGGATTTTGATTTATCTGAAATGTAAAGACACTCATGTCAGTCAAATGACAGATGGTGTCTTATGCCATTGATTATCACTACCATGTAATCTGTTTAATTCATGGAAATGCAGGGCTATAGTATTATAATCGATCTAGCTTATGAACAATTTCATCTTTGTGTTGTCTTCCTCTTGACGGTGTCCTCATTAGTAGCTCATCATTTGTGGGACTCTTGATAACTCACACTGCTAATAGCAATTGTGATAACCGGGGCAATTTATTGGGGGGATGTTCATTAGTACTCATTAAGCATGACTTTCCTTGTTATCAAAACCCATCAGTAATCAGCGAGTTGCTCTGATTTGCTCCTCTTTCTGACTAATTGCAGCACTGCAGCTGTAGAGGCAGCTGGTCATAGCCGGTAATGACAGACAGTGTAATCTGAATCAACCCCCTCAGTCCACCATCCACCTGGATACAGCACAACTCTGACTAAGCTTGTGCTATAAGAAACACAATATCCACACTAACCCCCACCACCTCCATCCACTTGACTCAGAACAATACAGTGAAGAACGGCTCATTATTCAAACAATGTAAGCAATGGTAAGCATGCCCATCGCTTCTGGAGTACAACCCCCAGCTCCTGCAGCTGCTGGTCTTGTCCTGACCTCCGCTACTCCACTTCTGCTCCCGGTGTTATTTTAAACCGCCTCCAACACCGTTCTCTCATTTTCTCAGAGGCCCCCCATCTCTGGTGAAAAACCAAGGCGGGCTTTGCAGGTTGAGAGATGCGCCGCTGATGTTTCAGAATATAGCTGTCGGCAGATGACAGCATTGGCATAAAAGTAATCTTCTGGTAGTTCGGACATCAAAGGCTGAGTGCACCGCGTCAGACTTGAAATAGCGCCACATTTCACCACCTCCTCCACTTGGTCCCTGCACCAGCCACTGTTTAGCTGTAGGCATACAAAGAGCAGCCACGTAAGTAACGCTCCCTAGTGAGATACGCATGCCACCCATGTGCCACAGCAACAAACTTAACAACAGTAATGACAAATGCTTTTAGTACATTTCCATGTTACCATAAGCTTAGATCATCATCAGTCATCATCAGTCCTAGCGGTGTAGTCTGCTCCAAAAAGACACGCTTTCAGATGTGTTCATCAAGCTCATAGCTTCTGCATTACCAACACTATTCTATGACAAGAATTCAGAGGTTGCGAGTAAACACTATTTCAAAGGTCATTTATTTTATTATATATTTGTTTATATAACACGGGTCAACCATTTTTTGAATCATCAGAAACCACATTACACATTTTTTCATGCTGATTTCAAATCTGCTTTCATTTTTTTTTTTAAATTATGAGTAATATTAGATTTTCCGGCTTTTATTAAACCACAGGCACCGATCAAGTAACTGTTTCAATATTTTCGGTGCAAAGTCAGACAGACGCACACTGTGGCATAGATATAATGATCAGTGTCAGTCAGCTACCACTGTTTCTTCAAAAACGCTCAGCATATATTCATTATATGATCATTATACCAACTATCATGCAACATATCACAAAAACTGTATGTATGGGAAAAAGTAAACACAGATTTAGCATGAAAAACACTACAAAACCCACATAAACTTATCTCTGATTATTTTGACCTGTTGACCTGTGTAACGTAAGAGACAATGAAGCAGAGAAACAGAGCCTTAGCTATGACATCACCCCCACCTTTTGGGAAATTCATTTTCTAAAAAAAACCAAACCCAAATCAAACAGGTGTATTAAAGCAGGTCTACACACAGTTCTTTTTGTCATACTTTGTTTGGAATCCACAAGAAGAGCAAGAAATGTAATATAAACAACAGACACACCAGGAAGATCCAATGAAATAGGAGTCCTTATTGGAATGCTGTTATAGATCCTGACTGGTGTGAAGTGGGATTTTGGAAAGCCTAGTTCTTCTAGGAATCAAGAAAACAGAAAAAACACACGTCTCATAAAAAATGAAGTATATAGATTTGGTGATGCAAGACTCCATGGAAGGTTCTTTCCTATTACCTTCATCCAGCAAGTGTTTAATTTACTTAGCCACATGTATGAAGGCATTGTGCTTTTGCAATATGGAAATTATTGTGGCCCTATAAAATGAAATTACAACAGGATCTGATCTAATAAATCCTACAAGACAGCTGTCCATATCTGTGTTTGTCAATTGTGAATTGAAAGCATGTTTTGGCTTTTTCTAAGTGTACAAAACGTTTGTCCACGGCCTCCAGGTTTTGTGCTCTTTACACAGGTTTGTGCACCTCTGGTCTTTCATTTAAGTAATAAATTCCAGCTTTATGAAGCTTTCAGTGTACAGTTTTTACAGCGAAGGCTCAGCCACAGCGGGTCTGATTCGATTCTGTGGTCAAGGCCACAGTTTCTGTCAATGTGTGTAATCACTGGTCTATCCTGATCCAGCTTTGGCATTTATTCTCATGGTTTTCATGGCACATTCAATAAATGTGCAGTTTTTAAATTAGATTAGATTTTACTGTCATTACACATGTATAAATACAGGGTAACAGAATACTGTTTAGCATCTAATCAGTACAGTAAGAACAGATTATATACAGATTAGGGCAGAGTAAAAGGTGGGAATAGTTATCTAGAAGAGCAATATACAGAAGAGATGAACAGAAAATAAAGGCAGTGTAAAGGTGGGGATAAATTAGCATTGATATGCAGAAGTGAGGTAACAATATATAAAATGTGGTAGATATACAGATGTTCTATGTGCTATTAGAAGGCCAAATATACAGATGTGTTTTATGGATAGTGTATCTGTAATTTACTGCCTGTTTGGCCTTGTTGAAAGTCATGGTGTGAGTTAGACATCACAGATAATTCTGCAACCTCTTTTATAGCCAACACATCTTCTTTAATTAAATATGTGGTATATGACTGCGTTTGAATCATGATTTTTTAGAAGACTCTGGTGAATGCATTCTGTATAGGACAGCTGTAACGCTTCACGTCTGCTATTTGATTAAGACATGAATGAATATATTGTTGCTGTTTCTAAATCAGAATCAGAAAGCTTTAGTGATCCCAGATGAAAATTGCTAAAGTTATGATTTGCAAAGACTCATATAAAAATCTATAGAAAAAAACCCTTAAATACACAAGAAATACACAAAATGCTGAGTATAAGTACTATAGTATAAATACTATAGTAACTTACAGTTAAGTGAATTAGTAACATTTACGTAAATGGAATTTAGCAGATGCTCTTATCCAGAGCGACGTCTTCAGTGCTTAAAGTAGTCCACAACTTAATACCTGTAAATCAAGTTACTGCTAGCTAAGTTACACACCTTAACAAACCCTGTCAAAGAGAAAAACAAGTCAGAGGTTAATACACAAGTAAGGAAAAACAGTTAAAAGGGTAAGTGGCTGAGGTATTAGTTAAATATATAGGAAAAGATGAATGAGATGCACAAGAGGACTGGTTAGTCACCAAAATGCTCCTTAAAGAGGTGGGTCTTCAAACGATGCTAGAAGACAGCGAAGTACTCTGCAGATCTGATTGCAAGAGGGAGTTCGTAACAACACAGGTGGCAGTTAGTACTTATTGCATGTAGTACAGCTGTGTAGAATATAAGTGACATACATGAAATGATTTTAGCACTCACTTGCAAAACTTCACTTGAAACTTCACACGGTAACACTATTGGACATTATAAGATATTGCAAATAATGATAATAATAATGTCTTAACACCAGATAAGATCATTGCACAATATTAAACATGACTATTGCATAGAACATCAACAACAACAACAATAATATACAACAATAATAATACAGATCATGATAGTTATTTAAAACCACAGCAAAGTAGCAACAGTAGCAACAATCTCCTTTTTTGCTTTGGACGGCTATTCTGAAACCATAAAGATTTGCTATTGATTTGGGCTACATTTGCTGTCGGCATCTTTTGTTGTCGCACTATTTCAGCGGTGCCTGTCTTCACATAGGGAATCCCCTTTCCTCTGCCCCTGCCCTTGGCCCTGAACCTTTACGGTCTGAATGATTGATACACTGTGTCTTATGAGGTATCTTCACCCCCACCTTCAGCAGCCACAGATCAGGTGTCCAGTTATTATAGGCTCTCATCGTCTGA
The DNA here is from genome assembly GCA_037974465.1 of Brachypetersius altus. Lineage (NCBI taxonomy): Eukaryota > Metazoa > Chordata > Actinopteri > Characiformes > Alestidae > Brachypetersius > Brachypetersius altus. The sequence continues at coordinate 5,693,132 of JBBPDB010000146.1, forward strand.
TGGTGACACTGGGTTCTTGGGGTCTTGAGGTGGAGGGAGGAGACTGAATTGGGGTCGATGGTGGCGGGGGCACTTAAATGAAGGACAGGACACCTCAACCTCGAAATCTTGCACTTTTTTAAAATAGATTCAGGGTATTTATACAGGGAGGCATCAGAGGTTAGACATGTGCACTGGCAGACAAGTACACTTGAGTGAACTATGGCCTCCTTCTAAGTATGAGGTAATACGAATGGGTAAGGAGATGCCACTGGGTTCAAAACCTTGTCTTTATACAGTGTGTCTTCCAGTGTTCCAGCATTTGGAAAACAGGCTACATGCAGCATGATTAAAAGTGTGTACATAGCATGCAGATGCATTATCAATAGTTACAGCAAGAGACTCACTTTCAACCTTTAAATCAATCTTGCTGCTATTCATTACAAGACAGATAACTAACAAAGAAACTCTAGCTGACCCTTTGGCAGTCTTGTATGTAGATAGAGAAATTGATATTGCACCAGCACCAGCAGATGCACATACATAAGCAGATGAAGGCATAAATACACAGGTTTTCCAGAAACACAACAAATGTGGTTCTCCCAAAAGTGTGCCAGGTCATCCAAAGGGGGCCTTGACATCATTTACTGAGTCACCTCATGCCCTCAGATCTCTCAAGGTTTACAACAGCTTACACTCGAGTGTATGTAATCAGAGACGTAATGCCCGGCACTTTCTCCTATATTACAGTCAATCTGCAATACATCTGTACCATAATCGTATAATACCCTACAATATTTCCGCATTTCGATGATCTCTTACGCCGCTCATTCGGCGTCAAGGCTTTGCAAGTGGGCGATCTCACATCTGCATTATCCGTTAATATTGGTGTGACGCTTGGAAGAGGATCACTCAACAGACAGGTGGTTTAGAGAGTACAGTTGCACTCGAGAGCTGTGTGAATACGCTCACATATTGCAGTAAGCAACAAATCGACACATGGGTGTTTAACTCCACGGAGAGAGCTTTTCAGGGACTTGGGAGACGTTAAGCTTTTGGAACTTCTGGTTGAGACTTTTGGGGTTCAGTCACAGGTGAGTTCTTTAGAATGTTTGTGGCCTGTAATGTGGAAACAGCTGCGTCTGTACTAACATGAACACGTGTGGTAGTAGAGAGACTGAGCACGTTTTATACACAAGATTTAAAGAGAAGTGCCTTTTCTCATTGTCCACTCAGTGCAATCTAATTATACATTTGTATGTGTTTCTATGTGTCTATTTTACTGGATTGTTGAAAGCAGAAGTAACACAAGTATAATAGTATTATAATAGTGTTAAAACAAAAGGGAATGTAAAGCATATTCAAGCAAACAGAAGGGCTTGTTTGAGCAGTTTGCATTCAATTTGCAAGTTTTTTGACAATAGAACGCTTTACTCATCGACATGGTGGTCACGCATCACAATCACTAAATCTGCCCCTGCTAAAACCAGATTAATGTGGGGATTATTGTAGGGCGAGCGGTCCGTCATTAACCTCCAAAATTAGACGGCACACTTTATTGAAGTCAGACGGTTTTGTAGATTACCCTTGATACCATGAATTGAAGTTTGCAGCGCTCCTCATGGGACTCTTCCCATGCAGTGTTTGCCATGTGAATTTCATGTGCAATAGAAGAGGGCAGGGAGCTTTGATCAACAAGATGAAAGTGGAGCCATGACCAGTTCCATGGCTGTGCTGGGACAAGGAGATCGTTTTGATCAGAGAGTTAATGAAAACCTTCTTGTCAGAAGAGGCTTGCACAATAACTGTCCATGAATACATTGGGCCCTTTTAGAAATGAATCCTTTTAATTTTCATGTTGTAAATTGAAAATGCAATGCAAAGATCTTATGTTTTATTTTAGGTTTAACCTGTTCTACCAAACCACAAGAACCTTTTACCTTTCCCTTTGAGGCATACATATGATGAGACATTATAATGTAGAATAAGAAAGGTCAAAGGATGCACAGTTAAACTTAGGCAAAACATTGATCTTTGCAGGTCAAATAATAGTAAAAATTCAATAAAAGCTGAGCAGCAGTTATTGATGCTTTGTTATCTGAGTAACTGGGACCTTTGTAAAGGCAAGTGGCATCATCAGTTCCTTAAAGTACCAGCCTTTACTAACCAAAAGCTGGCAGCCTTTTAAAGAAAGTTAAACTTAAGATGGTTCTTTTAATATGGTAATGGTTGATTATGTTTAACTAACAGCTAGAGTGCATTTTGCCATGATAATCTCAGTCCCCTGAGATAAAAACACACACACTGAAAAGTAATCAGCAAATACCTATAAACCCTAAAGATGTGGAAGGTATCTGCATGGAGAAATGGTCCAATATCTCGTCTGATTCACCAACTCAATAAGGTGTTATGAACGTTTTACCCATGACATTTATCTCATTAGGGCAAGCTTTGTCAAGTACCAAAAACAGATGCATTTCTTATAATTGTTCTATTACTGTATTTTTGTCCTTGGTTGATTTCTTTGAAACATTAACTCCTTTAATTACTGTGGAAACTGTGGGTACTTAATGATCTCTTTATTAGATTACAGCCGCTGGCAAAAATGACGGAATCACCACATTTAGAGGATGTTCAGTATTTTTAAAATCACAAATATGACATAAAACAGTTTTGGTAGCAGACGTAGAAGCAAGTAGAGGCAAAACTATGAAATCAACAAAATCTGGTTGTTATTTTTTACTTTAAAGTACTTTCTCTAATGAAAAACAACAAGTAACATCTTTCTTGAATAGCAACTGGCAGATCACCTTTGCTGCTTGGGGAACCATTTCCACTCTACCTCACAGGGATTTAGAACTGGACACTTTGTTGGACCTGTCATTAATTTGATGCAGTCGTGGATAATTGTTTTATAAGAACAGTTCCAGACAGAAGCATTGCTTCCTTTAATGTGATTCTTCATTGAATATCATTTTCACTTAAATCACTTATTTAATTGCTTCTCTTTATCCCACCTTAAATTTGTTCATCAGTTTAGGTGTTAGTGCTAGTTTTGATTGGGGTTTTTTTTTTTATGTCACTCCCATTTCATGAAGCCCATTTCTTTTAGTGCAGACACAAACACTGGCTTCGGTTTCCACCCATTTGTTTTTCATTTGTTTTCTTAGGCATAGTTTTCTATCCTAACTTTTTGACATATTCCCTGATTAAAATGCATGTTTTTCTTTATCCACAGTGTTTTATGGCACTTTTTAATTGGAATAAGGGGCTGTTTTTCCATTACAAATAAAGTGATTGTAACTGAGCTGTTATGACCATGCTGACATCAGAGCTGAAATCGGGCTGCAGCCGCGCTGACTGTGTCACTGCTTTCTGATTGGTCAAACTTTTGTCATTCCACCATAGAAAGAGGCCATTGTTTTTACTATCTTCACAAAAAGCAACAACGGCAAAGATACAAACAAACAACTGGGACGTTGATGAAGTACAGGCCCTATTCTCTGTTTGGGCTGAAGATAAATTTCTATGACGCTAACAAATGTATCTTTAATGCTGTGAGAAATATGAAGGCATACCATGTAAGCAAGTTATCTGTGCAAAGTATTCATTGAAGAATACTTAAAAATAGAAAGAGTATAAATAATGAAAGACCACATCAACAATAACTGGGATTGGGACGACGACCAGCCAGAACTGTGGGGGGAAAAAAACACCAGTGCCAGGCTGAGAAAACCAAAGCATGCTACAAGTTTCACATTATCGCAGCGCAGTTCAGGAACAGTACAGTTCCTGTATGCGTATGGAAAAGTGCCTTATACAGCGCATTCATGTCTACATGCACTTTCTTCAATCATTTTTATTTCACACATAGTAATTATATATAAAAGAATCCATTGTATGTTTACATTTGTTTTGGTGTTTCCTGAGGCTTTGCAAACAAATACTGCAGTGGTACATTAAAAAGAAATAAACAGAAAGAAAAAAAATCTGGCATACGATTCTGGCATAATGGACTCGCATCCAGCCAGTTACTGTGCAGTTTATGCTGTTATTATCAAAAAAAATGTTCCTTATGATTGGTCTTAATCGGTCTTATTCTGATGCATGCAATCCAGCTTTCTAGAAGTATTGAAGAAAAAAAGAGAAGCCTAAATAATTAGTTATTGTCATGTTGCCCACCCCTGCATTACACAGATGCTCAATTCATTTCTGCTTTTAGTGTGAGACACAAAAATGAGAAAAACTCATCATTGCTGTGAATATACTTACTTTACAGAATAAGGGAAAACAATTTTAAATTTGAATAGAAGTTAATGTAAGAATATCAAATACAATATAAGGCATTTCTAATCATTTCTAATAATCCACTCCTTAAAAAACTGTTTACACAATGTAAAAAGCAGATAATGCCGCTCAATGACAATTAAATATAACATGGGCAAATATACTCAGGGAAAACAGACCCACTTCAGTCTCCCCTCTGGAACGTCCTGTTCTCCTCATTCTGATTCATGGCACAGAGTGTTTTCATTCTAAAATCAGGCAGGGTTCTCTCTCCTAGCCTTGCTTGTAATTCTGATGCAGAATTGCAGTCTGTTGCTCTGAGAAACTGCCTTATCGATTGTTTTACTTTATTATTATCAAGCCTTTTTTATGACTCTACCATACTGTACGAGTGAATAATGTAGCCTTGGACTTCTCTCCTCACAAGTGTAGAAAAGATCGGGTGTCAAATCCTCTTGACTGGTGTGATGAGGGCAGATTGTTTCCCTCCATGTATACCTTTACTCTCTCTGCCTACTGCCTACCTTCCAGACACGCAGCAGTCATTCATATTTGATTGTGGCTGAAGACAACTTTGAAAGGGTCTCTTACTCACTCTTCAGTATCATGTAGCCTTGCGAAGGAGAGAAAAGGGATATCAGGCTTCAAAGAAAGTGTGTGTGGTTATGGTTGACCAGCACAAGTCTCTTTATGGGTACGATGATGGACTTTCCGTTACCCTAAACAGAGTTTTGTCGTCAAACTAACAGACACACTTGTGGCTTTAGAAGCTTACTGAAATTAAGCAATCAGCTACATGTGGCAAGTGTGGACAATGACTTGGCTGCGAGCTAACATAGCTAAATTTGAGTGCTGTCCCATACCGACATCATAATAGCCATACTTTCATAGCATGGGGTTGTTAACTCAACTGTTGCATTCCATGTGCCACATCACACCACTGTTTGTGTTCTGAGAAGGGGCTCGGGGCTGCTTGGTGAGAAGGGGGTCAGTCGCACCACACTCATAAATCACAACCATTGTGCTGCTTCTCAGGAGAGACAAGGCTAAGGTTACAATGCTGACTGCTCCACCTGTCACTCAGTCTTAGAAATGAGCTACTCATTTCTGCAACAGTATAACTCAGTATAAGTATCACTACTGATGTATTGTACATTTTGACTACAACTGTATGCTATTTTCATAAATGATACAGTAAAAGAAAATTGCATTAGCGGTGCAGTAAAGTACCCAGCAATGGCTCTTCAAAGCAGCCTACATGCTGAGTGTGGATTTATGCATATTCATGCACTAAGCTACTGCAAATTCATTCAATCTCCAGCTTGTATTGTTCAGCATAATAGAAACATGATAAAGAGAAGCACCACAGGGCTAAATTATATGGCTTTATGTGTAGATGCTGCTTTATGTATAGCGGCCGCTTGAATTCAGACCAAACTGCATTCAAGATGCTTTTCACAGTGGCTGCGCCTAACAGGCGGTGAGAAAGGATGCTTATTCCTATCATCTCCGGATCTTGGGGTTTCAAATGCCCATTGGCCCTCGTGTTCTTGCCGAGCCTCAGCTGCTCAGGGGTCAAGGCTGCTGCAAGCATGGAATGTTTGTTGTTCCCCGCTCCAAGCGTGCAGCGCCATTTTCATCCTTACATAAACAGACAAGAGTTTTGGGCCAGGTGGCTGGGGAAGCATCTACGTGCCACATATCTGGGGGTCACTCAATACGGCAGCCATCAAGGTCTCTGTCTGCTGACAGATTGCCCACACACCCTGCATTGTGTGCAGATTACTAGCAGTTAGAGTAGAAGGCATTTCACAGCTGCACTATACATCTAAATGTGCCACCTCTCAGGGCCTCGACCGGCGGCTATTTCAAAGTCACCACTGGGCTTGGTCAAATTTAGCATGCAACACCAACACCCCACCCACTCCCAGCCATGTAACAAAGAGCTGTAGGATTCAGTTACAACAACCAGGCCATGTCCCATTGGCCCAAAGCACCACCCCTGCACAGAGAAGGAAAGCCACAGTGTATTTACTGCAGTGCAACAGGCAGGCCGCACCATCAGCACCCTCCTCTAAGTGACAGGAGCTGAGCATCTGAGCTATGGAACGCTAATTCTCGCTTCTCGCACACGGGGGGCAAGGGGTGTTAATGACTTCAGTGATATCTACTTACAAAACAAAGATCTCCAAAGTGCAAAGAAAAACTGGCTCTTCATAAGACTTGTTTTTGCTGCTCAAGTCTTAGCGACTCCTTTACTTGACGAGGCTCATGTTTGGCTTCCTACGAGTCAGTGCTTCTTCCGGTCTTTTTATTCATGGGTTTTGGACATTTTTACTCTCTCTCTCTCGGCTGGCATCACAAACTGAGCATGATAACCCATCTGGTCATGAGTTCAGCTGCTCCTGCTTTCACCTAACAGAGCTGTAGAGGAGCTGTACATGAGGTATTACAGAGGGATTGCAGCTCAGCACAAGATCAAAAAAAGTCAAAAAGATCAAGAGGCCTTAGGACTTTTGTATTTTTTCCCTCCCGGTTCAAGCTTATGAGAAAAGTGGCGCAGAACATCACAAAGAGAAAGGAACAATTTCACGCTCTGTGAGGACATGACTCTGTGGTTTTTTGTGCTTTTTTCAGGCTGCAGTGGAAATACCCACACTACCTGGAGAAATTGTTGGACTCCTAGAACTGCTACTTCCTGATGCTGTAGAATCACAGTGCTCGTAAATCAGGAAATCTGCCACAATACAGTCATAACATTTCTGTAAACAAACATCAGTATCTCTAACATCTGCTTGGACTGCATCATCTCATCCAGCTTCTTAGGAGCTGTTGCCGCAACCAAAGAAAGAAACCGATGGAATTCTGGAAGAAGCCATATTCTCTGAAATGAGAGCTCAGAAAGTCTATTCTGGGTTTTGCTCCCACTTATTCCGGAGGAATAGCCCGTAAGCCGTCTCAGTAAGTACTGTCACTGTGTCTAACAAAGTGTGAGCAGCCACGCAGGCCAGAACCTAGATCAGCAGACTGAGTCTGGGTGAGAGGGTGTGAATTGGGGCTACTGCATGCACCTCCTTGACCATGAAGGGTTGATGAAAGGGGGCAGGAAGGGAAGGGGTCGGCTGAACCTCCTTCTGGCTGTCTGCAGCTAAACACACCAACTTATTCCCACAGTGGGAAGCTGCCCACCACGTGAAACTTGAGAGGAGCTGGACACTCTTGAAAGGCAGAGAGGACCACCACAGTGAAGTGACAGGATCAGAAAACAGGCAATCGCCGGACCTTGACATCAAAAGTAGATGATGATATTGGAAAGCTCAGCTCAGTGCAAGGGGTAGGTGGATGCTATTAAAATGACAAACATTAAAAAAACTGTACATTTGAAAGCTGGAAAAACAGAGTAAATAAATGTGAACTAATCAAACCGCTTGGATGTTATACCCTGACTGCTATATAGGCAGTCTTTAAAGGCTGGTTATTCATTTATTAGTCCTAAGGCTTATTATTCAGTACTGGCAGTGTAATGATACACAAATCTGTTCACAATTTGACATTTTTAACAAAAAGATTAAATGAGCTGGGAGGCAGAAGTATGGCACATGACATCATTGCGTTTGACTGGGTTGTTGATTGGCGCTAATTATTTGCAAACTTTGGTGTTCAATAGATGCAGTTAGATTGGTCACAATTAACAGAAGACTGCCATATTTTTAATTGTCATATCACAACAGTGCAATGTTATGGCTCTAATCAGTACTATACATTATTTGGTATCTACTGTGAATCTAAGTTATGCTTTTATGAATGTGGGTACCCACATTCAGGCCCTTACAGATTTAGACATTTAGACTAGTCTTGTATGCGTATCCAGAATGGCTCCAAGTCTGTTCATCCTGAAGGGGCCATATATTACCCATCTGTATCTCATGGTCACGTTGAAACTTCCCTGGAAGGCACACTGCTTTGGTGTGTGAGGCGTGGGAGAGTCCAGTGAGCAGTAAACAGAGTTCGTAAATACCACTGCTTCCTAATAAAAACGGTGACAGACACTATAATCTACTTTCCCCGGAGTTCAGTCTGTGGTCTCTGGCACGACACTAGGCTGATCGAATTCATCTGACGAGAGGGCAGAGTTACACATGCGAGAGTAGAAGATCTGGTGCAGCAGTGTGGGAAGAAAAAGTTGCGATTTCTGGTCATGTGTTGAAAAAATGGAAAGGCTGACGAATTACTGCATGTATTTACTGTTTGGCTTATGTTAGTTTCTATTTCTCTCTTCTAGTTTTTACTTTTATGGCCCAATGTTATGATTCTGCATTGCCTCACTAACGCTGGAAAACAAGAAAGCAAACATTATCTTTTGCATAGGCACTAATGAGATCACGTGTATAACACTCCAAGAATGCTTGTGATGGAAATAAAACAGGGTCTAAAGGTTTCCTAACTTGATTCGAGCTGGGTGGAAATAAGCACTAAAACCGTCCCATGACTCACCATGTGCCATATGTCTAACACTGGAGCAATATGTTGAAGAGATCGGGGGAAGGATGCTTCAACCTATCCAGACAGAACCAGCATCCTTTCTCTGTTGCTATAGTAACAGTTACCACTGTGGACATACAACCAGTGTTCCAGAGATGCTTCTCCCTAACGAGATTACCGTTTCATCCACCTTTATACTTGAGATGTGAGCGCGCTACTGAGGCAGCACAAAGAGGATGAGGTGAATTTACAAACCATACAAAAGGGCATTTCTCTGAAAGCACTTTGATCTTCTTAAGAAGGCTTGTATTTTTTGACTGTCGAGAATTTACACATGAACAGTATACATGTCTAAAAGGCTGGGCTGAGCGTCATTGCTAGAGTGCTTTTAAAGTACATGTTCCTTGAAAGGCACAGTATGCCTCACATGCAGGCTCTTCAGCTTTGACTGCCAAACACCCACATAGCTTTCCGCTCATGGCTCAAAGTCAGAAGAAACTAAGAAGATGCATCTTCATTTCAGAGTGGGAGATATTTTGTGACTCCAGGGCTGCTGTAATGAAGCAAGGGCAGGTACGGACAAATACTAGACTAAACCTGTCGCAGGGAAACACTGAATGTGGTAGACTCATCAGTCATCACAGGACAATAACACATTTGGTACAGTGGTGAAGAGATTCTTTTTTTAAAAAAAAGGACTGTTAACATTTTAGTTTAGCGAGTCGATTCTCAGTGTTTATTTAGCATGGTGGACTTCAGGGACTGAACTGGTGAAGGAAGCATCTTGCATGTGAGAAAGACTTCCCATTGAGCTGAAAGCAGCAGCCGTAGAGATAACAGTGCAAGCTGCATTACAGTGCTGGGAACTGTATCAGGGGGTGAATCTGGGCAGAATACTGCTTGCATGAACGCTGGAGCCACGATGAATACTATCAGGACGTTCATATCTAGAGACTTCCTTATCTCGGCTGTATCCACTAACATGCATTGTTCAAGAATATGTGGAGCTCACAGAGCGAAGAGACAGGCAGACAACAAGCAGTCATTCTGATGGGCTATCTAGAACATAAATACTAAAGTATTCTGGTGAGATGAAGTCTTGAATTTTCTAACAAATAATTGCACCTGCTATAAAGAAGAACGTGTTTTAAGAGATGGCATGCACCATGAACACCACAGGATGGAGAGAAAAGCCATTGCCAATTTTAGTTCAAACATCATGATCAGGCTGCTGCAAGAGAGTGGCACATAAATGTGCTCTTAAAATGGCTGCACTGAATAGCTGGAGCAATAGACATGCTATTATCTCAATATAAACACGAGCTGAGCAATCAAAACAAATGAGCTTAGAGGGCTTTTCCATTCACGGGGACTCAGATGGCTTTAATTTGCGCAGAGCAGAAGCCCAACACTATTCAGGAACGCACTTAAGCTGGGCAGAATCAAGTGAACAAAAGACCTTGAACCATCACAGTAACTGATGGTATAGAGATTGATGTCCATTTCTGAACAGATGCATGGGCTGACAGGTGCTTAATGGGGCAATACAATACAGTGCATTTAGGGAAGCACTTTGAAAATATATTTGTTGAGACTAAAGTTAATTGCACTAATTTTAGACATGAGCAATATCCAGACACATGAGACACATGAGATATATGTTCCTACCGGGAATGGTCAGAGTATCTTTGCCTGACTGTTATAAAATAGTCAAGAGCCACCGCTTCATGTGTGGTCTTACCTTGCGCACATTTGCATATGTGGGCTTGCTTGTGCATCTTCGTCGCTTTTCGTCAGACGGTGGAGTGAACATGTAGATACCTGCTTTAAAACACTGCGCAGACTTGATATTGTGGAGATAATCTGCTGAAAAGCCATTCCCTCCCTCGCTACCACGGGAAGCAGAGCCTTGCGAACATCAGGAGCTTCGGCTGTCGCTACAGCAACAAGGAAAGGCTCTCAGTAGCACAAAATTCTCAAACATTTTGGCTGGATCATGAATAAGCTGTCCCCTTAGAAAGCAAATAAAAATTAGGTAGATTATTAGCAGGCTTGATGAGGCCCATGCAAAATGATATATAAGGCACTTTTATTTAAACAACAAAAGTATTACTATTTCTACTACAACTACTAATAATAATCCTTCAGTGAATGCAGAATATAACACCAATCAAAACTTGCAGCGTAGTTACACCATTTAAATAGTTCTTTAAGTTGCAATGGTTCTGCACATAGTCTTTGCCTCCAGTAAAGGACCCTTGATGAACCCCTATTTTTAAGTGATTGATTGTGAAAAAGGGGGTGAGGGAACGTGGCACGTGCGCTGCATGTGTCTCTGTGAATGGTGTTAAATGGGAGGTTTATGAAGTGAGCCTGTCTCTTTAAAAGCTGGTCCTTGTGCAGGTTGTGCTGTTGAGTGGGGAGGTGGATCCTTGCCTGTCTTTATTCTGCCTGATTTTTTCCTAACAAGCATTTCTATCAACAAATCCTGCCTCACTACCAGCCTGGGAGAACATGTGTGAATGTTCATGACTGAGAAGTGTGTGTGTGTGTGTGTGTGTGTTTGTGTGTGTGTGTATGCTTGTGCTAACTGACAGTTACTGTGTAGTTTGGGTGAGCAGTGTGTGTGTACGCATGTCACTTCATCACCTGAGGACTCCGACATTCTACTGAGCAAGCCTTCACAGCCCAGGTGTGCAGCATCTACTGTACCAGTGAGTGTATCTTCTGAGCTTTCATTTCTATTGACAACTCCAGCAAAAATAGTATCAGAAGTTGTTTCTGATTGATGTACTGACATGGTCCTAAGACATAATCATCGGTAACATGGTGTCATGATTTGCGATTTCAGTTGTCAGTTGAATTGAGTTTTTTAATGCATTTTGCCAGACAGGTTCTCTGCTGTAATTATTGTTCTTGAGAATTCATTATGTGTGATTCAATTATCATAACGAATGACAAACTCATGCCGGGAATGAATAATGTTACCGTTAACCAACAAAGAAGGGTGTTTTTGTTCCAAATATAGGTAAAGCTTGTTTAACCCTGAAATATGTAACTAAATCAGGCCTAACCTGAATTGCTTGACATGAAACTTTACATCATTAACACTTTCATGTAACTCGGAAACACTCAAAAATGAAAGTGCTAAAAACGGTTGCTTGAGCGATACCACAGACAGAATGCAGATGCAATAGAAGGAACAGATTTGTTTCAACGAATGGTGCCTTGAATAAACATTTTAAGAAATCAGATATGTGGGTAGAACTTTTATTTACCAATTAAATACTAGTTTAAATCAATTAAAGCTTTCTTTAAGAACCATACATCCAAGCCATGGGCCTTCAGAGAAACATTCAAAGTATGTAGAGGCAGGCAGTATTGTTTTAAATATACTTCCCAAGCATAATATTGCCTTATATAAGGTTTATATTTCCCAAAGGAATGCAGAGATGGAGACTTATTGTGGAAAAAAGCCCAGTAGCTGTCAAACAGTTGGGAAAGAAGGAAAAAAACACCTTGCCAAGAATATCCTAACAGCATCCTCTACTCACACCTCCTGTTTCATGGTGACATTGTGACTCTGGCTACTGACATTAACTTTAAATGTGATATTAAGTGTGGATGAGCGCATCGCTTCTTGTAGATGGACAGGAACCAGTGCCCTGAACCAGCCTTAGAATAGCTTGAGTTCCAATAGTATAAAGTACTATTAACACAGCGACTGAACTTGTGAAGTCTCACGCAAAATGTGCCACAAAGTCACAAATACAATAGGTGACAGTCACACATTACAAAGCTGCCAGGAGGGAGGCTAGGTGTGTATATGGAGCTTGATATAGACGTACACTTCTAAATATAAAGGAGTCCAAAATATAAAGGAGTGCAAAGTTCTTTGGAGCTATGCTACAGAAGTACCACTTTTGGTGCGCCCCCAAAAAAACTAAGTGAATGAAATGTGTGTGAATACTTTTTTTTTTTTTTTTAAGATCTTTCTTGTAATTTAAAGGCTGTGAAGCAATAAAACATTTTGATCTAGAACCTATATTGTATGTAAAGGTTCTTTCAGCTTTCTAGTTCTTCATAGTCACAACTGTCACTTAAAAATGAAAAAGATTCTCTAAAGAAGCGGAGACTGCTGCTGGTGCTCTACCTGCTAATGGGTGTTTGTGTTTTTAGTAGCATGTTCATTATCCAGCTGAGACAAACAAAGAGGTGAAATCCCCAGTGAGGCCTTTGATGCCTTTAACAAGGAAAAGGCGATGAGTGCCAAAACAGATACTCTCACTTCATTTTCAGCATCCTACAAACTATCACATGCTGATTACACATGACTAAGAATAGAATCTGCTATAGTCTATATCTGAGTGATTGAACTGTGAAGAAGACAAGAACAGATAGAAATAGCTTGTGTATTTTCAACAGTGCCCAGTGCCTATATGAGAGACAGGGCTGAAAGTCTGATAATTGGCACAGCAACTCCAGCATCAAAGACAATAGATCTCTGCTAACTATAATGACATCGGAAAAGGCCCCGATTTTGGTTATATTTGTTAAGTTCCATTGACTCCATACAGTCTGTGCCGGATAGAAATACTTCCAATTTGTCTGGGAAAATGAAAGCGGCGTACATTTAAGATACACATTTGGACCTTAAGGACCACACTGTACATTGCGTGTACCATTACTCTGACAGTGTATGGTCCTCATCTGAGGGATTGCCCAGAAGAGTAACATCATGTCAATAATGTCCTGCAAAAACACAAACCCTCTCATTCTCTTTCAGTTCCAAAAGCTGGAAAGGTCAACTTGCCGTTTCTCTGGGAAGTGAGAATAGTAGTATCATCTGGATAAATAATTAAGGATTGACCCCTGTGTGGTCATCGGCAAATCAGATTTCGTGAATTGAGTGTAATTTCCAGAAAAAGGCTTGCTAATCTTATACACCAGAGCTACCCCTGTTCATTACTCTGTGTTTTACAGAGGTTGGGAAAATATCCAAACAATTAAAATCTGCTTTAAGAGTAAGGTGCTCAGTAGTATGTTGTAATTGTGTCAATAAGCAAACAAGGTGGCAGTGGAGTTGCCTGGTCTTGTTGTAAATGTCCACCATTAAAGATTCAAACTGTTGTTTAAATTATTAAGAGAGTGTCTGTTAACTATTCCATGATCAGGTTTCACCCATGTTCAATCGTCACAGGGTTGAAAAGGTGTTAGAGAAAAGCTCCAAACATTTTTTGTATGGGTGGAGGTACCAGCATTCCTCAGTTTCAGTAATTTAGACATCTAGACATTGCATTGACACAATGACTATACAACCTATTCAACCATGAACATATGAAAAATGTAAACACTGTTTCAACTTGCCCGAGGAACATGGAAGTGTACTGATTTTTGCTCTAAGGAGCATTAGTAAACATATAAAGCACTGGTAGATTTGGCATGTTTACATAAGCTCTTGTTGGACATTTTCTGTGCGATATTTTACTGTTTTCACCCCAAACAGTACATTTGTTCAATATAAACAGAAACACTGCTGTTTATATCATCACCTAATGGTACCACCATGTTTATGAAAGTGAAACAAGTCTTTAAAGGTCCCAATCATGGAATTGTCCTTGCTTGTTTTTTGTATTTTTTTTTAAATGAAAGTCGCACGCAAACCCTATAAAGTTGGACTTTTTTTGTAATCATCAGAAACCAAAAGACAATTTTCTAAATCACACTTTTCTAGTTTTTCAACTTTTTGAATTATGAGTAATATTAGATTTGCAATAGACTTGCATGCAGATTTTATTCAACCGCAGGCACCGATCAAGTAACTATTTCAATATTTTCAGTGTGAAGTCAGACAGGCAACACTGTGGCATAGATATAATGATCAGTGACAGTCGCTACTACTGTATCTTCGAAAATGCTCAGCATATGATTTTTATATGCTAATTATACCAACTATCATGCAGCATATAACTGTGCGTGCAGGAAAAACTAAACACAGATTTGAAAACAGCATGAAAAAATCTACAGAACCCACATCAACTTATCTCTGATAATTTTGACCTGTGGAATTAAATTGCAAAAACAGCCCATTTTGAATTCATTGTTTACATGCAGACACAAAAATGAACACATTTCGAATATATCCATCAGGATACAGTGGGTTTGCACCATGCTTTTATGCTGAAGTTATAAGTGTTTCAGCCTGGACTGCTTTTTAAACCACAGTATACAACAGCAAATCAGAATTTAAGGTCCAGTCTTGAAGGTATAATAACAGCCTGTTTCACTGTAGTGGAAAAAGAGAGCTTGAAAAATAGTCACATAAAAATGTGACACATCAATAGTGTAAGTATTATAAGCCCACTCCAAGAGTGGAAGTAGACCTCAGAGCCTTTAAACTGAACCTGTTAATATCATAAATACTGGCACTGACCACCTTTTCGATGATTGCTTAGGAAGTTTTTTTAGGAACAGCCTGAAGCAGTTTTCTCAAATACTAATGAGAGACTCTCTCATTCTATTCCAGATCGCCCTGCGCCATGATACACAGCGCAACTCTGACTTTACTTCTCTGGGGTAGCTGTGTTGTGCTCATCCCAAACTGTGAAGGCCAAGGTAAACATCCCTGTTTCACTATGAGAACACTTCACCTAACTATCTGCCCATGAAAACACATCAACTAACTATGTGAGCTGCAAACTAATCCCAATACTGAGACTATAACATATGCACAGTATTAAATGGAGGAAATGAGTTATGTTTCAGTGACAAGTCCAAAGCATTACTGTAGGGTTACATTCCCAACTCACAATCCAAATGAGTATCTGTTTCTTTGTCACGAACATCTCGAATAAGATCCAAGAATGTGCCCGGTATTAACTGACTCAGTCTGTTAATGACAACACCACTTTGACAGTTCTGATGTACTGCTTTCATGGCCGGCAAAACATTATATAGTATCACGGATTGGGAGGGGTAGCTGAGTCTTGACGGGGGGGTGTTGAGGATTCCCTCATGGTTGATACCACGCTTGAGAATTCAGCTGTGGAATTCTTGTCTGGTTAGAGAATGTGATTAGTCTGTGCCTTAGTCATTAGAATGACAGGACAAGATGTGCTGTGCTAAGAGTGGAGATGTGCGACACGTGTGTCAGGGTGCAAAGGTTAAGCTACAAAGTGCCGGGCACACCGCCTTTGAAAGGTCCGACAGCTCTTGGAGAATTGCAGTGCCCTCTGCACCTCCTGGGCTAAACCTTAAGAGCGAGTTGGGGCCAGGGGATAAGACGACAGCCTTGCGCTGGGGCGCTCCCGACTAAATGTTTTTCTAAGGACCCAAACAGCTGAGCTGATACTCAGAGTGAATGATTCTTAATTTCATAGGGATCTTGTTACAACTCCCTCAGGCCCTATGGTAAGCGCCCAGCTCCTTCCTGGCCTGCTCCCGAAGCTTAGACACATGCGTCGCGCCCACACGCCAACTTGTGTGGAGTGGTGGCAGGCGCGCGGGGATCAAAACGGAGGGAAACCAAACCTGCATGTTTCACTGGCACCAGGGTGCTGGCCACAGCCACAGGGGTGCAGGAGATGCAGGGTAGGATTTCATGGGCAGAGTAAATTTAGCTCCCTTTGGCTTGAACATGAAGCCTATGGGCTCGATCTGCTGAGTGTGGTCCCCCAGAGGTGAGCGAGTGAGACTGCATCCCTCAGGAACCAGCGGGGAGGGAGGGGGAAGGAAGAGTGAGAGACAGACAGACAGACAGGACGAGTGAGAGAATCACAGCACCTGTTTCTCCGTTGGAAGCACTCAGTTACAACAAAGGGCAGCATGCGTCATCCGATCCACCTGAAGCATTATTAACAATTGAACTAATTCCGAGGGCTTACAGGAGGCCCGCGTTTGAATCAACACCGATCGGATTTTGTAATTGACATTATTTCCAGTCTTACAGAATGACAGGCTCTAAAAATAGACTTTAAACTTAGTAACCTCCTGTGTCAACTGGCAGGACGTTGTTCCAGTTGGCCATAGTGGAGTGAACTGTATAAGGTCGCTCCACTATGGTTTTCCGGCCTTGACACGTCTGGCTTGCGAGGAGTCCTGCTGAAAGAAAACAGGTTTCTGTGTCATATCAGTCAAACTTCAGATACTTCTCCATACATCTGGATCACTTCACATGGTAAAAGTGAATACATCTGGATCATTTCACTTGGCATACCCATTTGTCATATCGCCTTGTCATGACAAAACAATGTAGTGCTACAGTTAAAGTGCGTATTACAAACCTCTAAGTGTTTTAAGCTTCAATATACTTACAATCTTCCCCATGACTATTAAGCCATAAAAAAAAGTACTCATCATGAGCACAGGCTGTTTAGTTCTCTTACCATACCTCCGTTTAGAACTAATCCATGGCTTTCCCAGCTGTCTGTATTTAGGAGATTACTCTTCCTATTGTTGTTCTGGATCGCTCCAACACTCTCAGATAACAGTTAGTACTTTTCAGCTGTTGCAGCGAAGGTGCAGGAAAGCCAGGCATGCATTGTTCAAGGTTCACTACGTTCCCACGAATACAAGTTTTACTGAGAGCCTGTTTAAATGGAAAATGCCTCCCATGCCAACCGTAGTGAATGAGTGTGAGCTTACACACCAGTGGTATGGCATTATGTCCCATTCCCATTCTCATATTGGTACAGAAATAGCCCTGATATCCAAGAAATGAGGTGACGCTTCATCCAGTGTGTAGAGACAAAAAGCTACCAATACCATGACAAAACAGATGCCTCGCTGGCCACTGTTGGCCTGCTTAAATTATAATGCACAGAAATGGTAACTATTTATATTCAATGCCACCTGCACAAACAAACGATCAGCATTCAAAATTACAACTGTTTACCATACTATCTCAAATACATCCAGGACAAGTGCACAAAGTAAAAATGTACTGTACTTGTATGACATTATGCAACAAGCTTTTAGTACATGAGTTGATTGGGAGGGTTTAGGAAAGCATGCTGGGGGGTTGGGTCCTGAGTGAAGGCAAATTCCAGTGGTGTTGAGACAAAGCTTGTACAGGCAGCAGCACGAACACATTCTTGTCCAACCACAGCACACGCTCCCCTCGTGCCTGTTGCCACACACACACACAAACTGCACACTCACATAGACTTAAATATACACCCACACCAACTGATAAATCAGGATATGCGTATAGGGCGGTAAACAGCAAAATCAGCCCACGTCATTCACTTCCCAGTGTGAATCATTTAACATAATTATTATACAGGTCACAAATGGAACTTAACCCTTTAAACCTTTCTCATCACACCATGAGTCTTATTATGCAGCAACCACGTGGAAAAGAATGCAATATGATTGAGGTATTCTTAAGTTAAAATGAGTTATTCTTAAGAGCTGCAAATGGAAGCATGGATCCGCCATCAGGTCTCAGGTGTTTATGGGGTTATAATACAAAAGAAATGACAAAATTCCCCACACACAAGGTTTAGAAATAGAAAATGGTCATGACACTCACACAAAGGCATTAGCATGTTACTGTGGGTCCCTGAGAATAAAAAAATGCTTCTAGTTATGTCCATTACAGACTACCAGAATTGGTATAAACTGCATATTATGACAAAAGAGTTCAAATAAAATAAATGTAGTATTAAAAAGTTGTATTAAAACATGTATTACACCTCATCTTGGATTAAGCTGCATTGCCAGTGATGAATCTTTATTTATTTATTTTTACTACATATTTACTTTATTTTAATCTGGGCTTTGGAGATGGACAAGTATTAGTGGATTAGCTTACATTGCCCATTGTTGCATCTGAAGTCATTTTAAGAGCCGATTTCCACCTTTGCAGAATAAAATGTAAATGAACAGCAACATATTACGCACCACTCAAGAAAGCGAGATCTTGGGGAGTCTGTAATTATGAGCTCCCAACTGGGAAAAGCCGTTCAAGTGTCACCCTGAGTTACAGTTATGTACAGTAATTACAGTTGAACCATGATGAATTATGGCTGGATATCCTCCTGCTACAAGCACACTCACAACTGTGCGATACTTTCAGCGGGCTGCCCAAACTCACTACTCCTTCATTGAAGGCAGTTACCAGCATGACCACTCATTATTTGGACAAGCGTTCCAGTTCAGTTTTGTGTAAAATTTATGTCAATCCTATATTGGCACTTTAGAGCCTGTTCAAATAGAAGCTCCTACCAAGTTTACTATACTATACAACTGGAACAGCAGTAGTTGTTTAAATGGCTGTTTTATACACCAGAACAGCTCCACAGCACTCCAAAAATCTTTGTCAATAGCATCTACTAATATGCTCATTAGAACTATGGACTGGTCTCCATAGTCCAGAACAATGCATTTTAAATGGCAATTTTCTGTTAAAGGAAAATATAGTCCATGACTAGGCTTAATTCCTGTCAGTGAAACTGGCCCTATATGTCCAAAAGTATTGAGAAAGCTCTTCTAATTACTGGGTGCACAACTGTTCAATTGCTCATATACTGCCAATGGTGTGGGATCCTTTGGAGCAGACCAATGCCTAGAGCAGGCCTATTCGACTAGCGACCCACGGAGTAAAAACGGCTATTTTTGATGGTTAAACACTGACAAAGTCCATAAACAAAAAAAGACAAAGATAAGTGTAAGCCAGCTGCTACATGCACTTCACAGGAGGGCGCTAAATATGTTGCGGGCACTAAATATGTTTAATGTAGCAAAATATCAATATGGATCAATATTTTAAAGGTAAAGAAAAGTTAACAAAATACTCTGTGGCCCACGAACCCCCAGTATCTGTACCCTGTCTCACTAATGCTTTTTCACCTGAATGCAACAATGTAAAACCTTACTAGATGAGTAGAGGTTATTACTGCAGCAAAGTAAGACAAACTCTCACTTTACATTACATTAATTTGGCACATGCTTTTATCCACTTTGAGGAAACAGAAGTTTTTGGACAGTTCCTTAATTTCAGAAGAATCATGGATATCAAGGAGAAAAAAAAACGCTTACATAGTTGATAGGTGGAATATTGTACTATTGTCACTAAAACCCATAAGGTAAATATTAATCCCAAGAGATGAAGCTTGTCAAAACAAATTAAGCACCTGACCACAGCTGTCTAAGTATGGAGGCCTCATAACTGGCCAGCTGTTGGCTCACGCTACAGTTGCTATACAGAGGGCTACGCAATCTGTTGAAAAGGATCACCATGCACAAACCTGCTGCTGGTCTTATACTCATGGGTGTCAGGATCCACCACTGTAGTACTTCAGGCTGCAGCACAAATACACTTAACAGGCTACTGACTGCTGACTCTGTCAGCCAGTATATGCACAACTGAATCTTACAGAAATAAATAAGAAACATGGGATGTTTAGTGACCTTCACCCATTCTTCAAGTGCCTCAGAGATGCAGCAAGGTGTTGGTGAACCAAGTGACCATGCATAATGTTTGTGGCACACCTAAATTTGATATATACCACAATATACAGGTGGTCTTGGAGTTAGACCACAGTTTCGTTCCTTTGACAGTGATGTAACCCGAATTTTGGTGTTGAAACACACTCTAGCCTAAGTCTCTTATGTATCCTAACACAGTTGTAAAATCATAAAAACACAGCTAAGCCACAGAAATAGGAAAACTCCCTCAATCATACACAGCTTTAATGCGTATTCTTCTGCAGCATGAAATCAAACTAGTTCACCCACTTAGTCCATAAATATGCGACTAACGGCGTAAGTCGAGTGGGAGTGTGAGTGAGCATTGCAAACTCAAAACGTCCTATGTCGAGACCGTTGTAACTCGAGGACCCCCTGTACATGATTAAATGGTTTAACTGACTGAAGGATTTGTAAAGGCCTTTACTCACTCAACGAATATTGGATCACTGTAGACTGAAGGCAGACTGTTGTTTCTTTCTTCTACAGACTTCTTTCCAACGCCTGCTGTGAACTGCTCGTGTGAACTTGGCCATGGCAAGTGTGCCGAAGATGGGGAATGCAGGTCAGTGAACAACAAGCCAAGTCTGTGCTCACAGATATTAACAGCTTCATAAACACCTGAATAGGTTGTTATGTAGCAACATTAATTAAATGAAGATTTATCTTTAGATATTTTAGTGCAGTAGCTGTGATATGTGGATATGAGGTTTCAGCTCATGTGGAAAACTGGAAGCTGATGTGATCTTGTGCATCAGTGCTGCAGCAGGGATGCTGTACTTCCCCTTACGGTGATTGATACTTTGAGCCTTTGACTCAAGAGAGACGCTAACACACCTATTCATTACACTCTAGTTATACACACAGCAAAACAAGCATCATTCAAATCGTTTGTAGTTTAGCAAAAATTACAAAGCAATGGGATAAAAACCCTTTGCAACATGCAGAACTGGCATAAGAGAAGACAGTATCTACACTATATGGACACAAGTATTGGGACTCCTTATTGAATTCAGTAAGGAGCTGCTTACTTCAAGTGAAGGGCATTGTTAATGCTTCAGCATACCAAGACATTTTGGACAAGGCCATGCTTCCACTGTTGTAGAAAAAACCTTTTCTATTCCAGCATGACTGTGTCCCAGTGCATAAAGCAAGGTCCAACATTAGTGCCTTTAAACCCATTAGTGCATTAAAACTCTTGTGGAAAGCCTTCCAAGAGGAGTGGAAGCTGTTATAGCTGCAAAGGGAGGACCATCTCCATATTAAAGTCTATGTATTCAAATGCAATGTCATTAAAGTACCTGTGGATGTGATGATCAAATGTCACAATACTTTTGCTCATTACAGGTAGCTTAGCTGGCATTAAACTGAGCAACACCATTGTTAACCATTGTTTTGATATTCAATATCAGTTGTACAATAATACAATTAAAATGATTTTTTTTCTAGAAGCGACAAGGCAAAACACATAACCAACATATTTCAACAATATGTTTTATATTGTGACATAATTTATCATGGTATCTACCATATCATCATATTGCCCTGTGCCTATTTTTCCATGGTCACAGTTCAGAATTAGAGGTGCTTATATTTGTTCATATTAAATAAACCACAATTATTGAGCATGAATCTGCATATTAGACATTCACAGTATCCAGTCAGAATCTGCAAAAACAATGGCAACACTTGTTTAGTGGCGTCCATCCAGTCCTGGAGAACCTGATCGTGCACATCCTCCCTGCTCTTTTACAGCTAATCTAACCCTAACTAATGAATAAATCCTTTCTGAGTTAAATAGGGGAAATAGGGGAAAAATGACCAGGACTGATAATGGCAATGAATGCTACAGACACACAGGCCCCCAAAAACCATCAACATGTAATGTTTGATTCCTGACACTGTTTGACAGATGCGACCCAGGATGGGAAGGGCCTTTCTGTGCGGACTGTGTGCGGATGCCAGGCTGCATTCATGGCTCCTGCCACCAGCCGTGGCAGTGCACTTGTGAGGAGGGCTGGATGGGCCGCTTTTGTGACAAAGGTAGAGTAATGTTACCTATTGGATTGTAAAGCCTCAAACGGAATCCTTAGTCCTGCAGTTTATTCGTTTATTTATTTATGCATCCAGATGTTCACGTGTGTGAAAAAGAACAGCCGTGTCAGAATGGGGCTACCTGTTCTTTAAACGAAGCAGGAGAGTACAACTGCCTGTGTCCTGAAGGCTTTCATGGGAAGAACTGTGAGTTAAAGACCGGGCCATGCCATAAAACCAAGTGAGTGGTATTCATTTTTAACTGAATTATCCTTCAGTTCATTTATTCAGTACACAAATAATGGGTGTCCAATCTAAACTGGTACTCAATCCTGGTAAATACCATGAGGCAAGTAAGAGCACTCTGAATACTGCAGACAGACCTCTGAAAAAAAAGATGCTACAGAAGATTATTTTTGAAGCTATTTTCGGTCCCCTTGTCTACAAGGAGGATTCTAAATGTCTAAAGAGTCTTCACAAACTGTAAAAGTACTATAAAAGTTTTCAAATAGCTGTTGCATAATATAACAGTAGAAATGTGTTTATATAGCCCACATACTGTGAGCTTTTGGTCAGGCAACAATGTACTATTGTCCAAAATGTCTGTTAATCAGTATCAGCCATGAAAACTAAAAAATGTGAATCTATCCATTCATTACCTCCTAGTGCTTGTTTCAAGATGCTACAGGCACTTTTTTGCTATATAGTACTTCAGCACAAATGAATAGCCTGTGTGTGTATTTAAATGCCTTTTCTTTGGTTCTTCTGTATAGCTGCATCATCAGACCAATAGCTGTGCTCACTGGCACAAGCATTGCAACAGCCTGGTCAATTCGCAGCCTCTGGAGAGCAATCATGTAATTCAATGGGCTCATTACTGGCCCAGTAAGAGCTCGCTAATACTAACAGACTGTGGCCTGGCCCCTACTGTTCTCCCCAAGTGGACTAAAACTGACAGACTGAGTGGTTTCCAGGGAAACCACATAGTCACTGAAAGGATGAGGCATTGTGAACTACTGGAGGAACAAATTTCATATTCGAATGGCATGTGATTCATGCTTAAATGAATAACTTCTTTTGGATAACTTCTCCTTCCTCACATCAGATTTAAACTTTTGCATTTTTCCTGTGCCTTCAGCACAGATTGTAGACACATATAAACAATGAATATAGTCACTTAAATAGTCCGTTGTGCTATGTGTCTCAGGTCCCCTTGTAAAAACGGAGGCCTGTGTGAGGACCTGGGTGGCTACGCACCAGAATTGTCCTGCCGATGCCTAGTTGGTTTTACGGGGCCTCGCTGCGAGACCAACATGGATGACTGCCTGCTGCGTCCCTGTGCCAACGGTGCCACTTGTCTGGATGGAGTGAATCGATTTTCATGCCAGTGTCCTACTGGTTTCACAGGACGCTTCTGCACGGTCAACCTGGACGACTGCGCCAGTCAGCCCTGCCTCAACGGAGGCCGCTGCATAGACCGTGTCTCTGCCTTTCACTGTAGGTGCTTGCCTCATTACACTGGTGAAACTTGTGAGGTTCCACTGCGGGCTAAGGAGTCCCAGACGCAAGCCCCACACTGGGGGGGAGGAGGAATTGTATTGAATACAGTTACCCAGAATAAACCTGATTCCTCCACCTTAGGAAACCACTCTCAGGGGAATACAGGCAGTGGGGGTGAGGAACATGTGAAGGTGGTGGTGACACAGGACACAGTAGTTGGACTCTCAAAGGAGCAGCTCATAATCTTGCTGGTACTAGGAGGCTTGACTGTGGCTGTGGTGGCACTTACAGCTGGACTGGTGCTGCGAGGGCACTGGCAGGCCTTCTGTGATTGCAGCCAGTGTAGAACACCAGCCTCCCAGCAAAACTCATTCCAGCAATGCTGCACGCCGCAGCGGCACCTAGTTTCCACCCAGCAGGACTGCAAGATCAGCTTCCTCCACTCCCCTGCTCCTCCTCCTGAGCTAGAGAAGAAGAGACTAAACACTGAGGTTATATGAAACCACTCCTTTTACATGCATGCAAGGACACTAGGCAAGGACTACTTAATTTCTAAGGATCAAGAACAAGATCTAGGTCGAAATTAAGAAGAACTTTGTCTTCCCAGCCGTATACAAGTCTACAGTATATGGGACAAAAAGGGACATGCCTCTGCTTCTGACCAAAATGACCTGCCATGTAGGCTGTCAATCAAGAGTTGAAGGATCAGACAGGAAAACACTGGTAAACGGGTAGTGTAGAGAACACTTGAGTGACCATGAACAAGATGCACTTCTCAGAAGGAAAGGGAATAGCACTTGAGTGACCATCATAGACTAAGGATTGCAATATGTGGAGCATAAAGCACTGACGTGTGTTACAGTGTGTACTAAAATGGACCCAAGACTGCAACTAAGCAAAGGACTGTACCATCTGTGTTTAAACAAAACAGCTTGTACCACCCTTAGGGATTTTAGACCCACATTGTGGCTCTTCTGCCTAATCTTTAATAGTTGTACTGTATTTGCCACATGGGGATAATGAAGAGGTATTCTGTCTGTAGTGTCTTCATAATCTCCAAAATGTAGAATATTATCATTTTGAAACAACTGCAATATATATGGTATATTTGTGATGTTTTATATGTGCAAATGTAATTTTGTACAAATGGTGTAAGATTTATTTTGTCATTGATAACATAGTAATTAATTAATCAGTAAAACTCTTAATATGAATACTGCGCAAAAAGTTTTTTTTCACTGATGCAGTGATTAGCAGTATTTAAATGTAAATCTAATTTATTTCCGTAATTTATTGGTGTAATGTGCACTTCAGCTTTGCAATGTGTATTTTTGATACTGACTTATTAAAATTGTTAAGTAAGGACAAATTCAGTTATTTTGTAAAACGTCAGATTCAAAATATCAGAGACTGATTATCACCATTAATAACATTAGAAAATCATCAACAATTGTCATTTAGATTAGCAAACGTTTCATTTAACTTATATGACATTTTAAATTACAAACATACATGCATTTGTGAGATACCCCTGGTGTGCGTTTCCTCCTTTTTAGGTGATGTTTACAGAAGAAATTTGACAACTATGAGAGGTAAGACAAAAATAAGAGGTGATGCAAGGTGAGCTCATTTGTGCCATTTAATAACACAAAACACTTGGATAGTGTTTTATAGTTATGCTATCCTTTTCTTTATTACCATTAAAAGATTAGTTGCCATTAATCAGGGGTTTTATGATCCTCATTCTTCTGGCCCATTATGAGAAGCATCCTGGCCTTCACAGAAATATTCATTAATCAAGATCCAAACCTAAAATGACCAGCAATGTTTCTGTAAGTTAGTCAATGGATGTAAACATCAGTCTGAATGCTGTTTACTCACTGTTTTTATTCACTCATCGAGATGTTCTACTAAACCGACCTGGATCCACAGGTTGATCTGGGCACTAACCATGGACAGTCTGACAGATTAAAACTTAAAGCAGTGCAACAATAATTAAGGTTTTTTTCCCACCAGTACATGAAATATATGCTTCGAAACTCAGAGGATTACTAAGAAAGCTGACTGCTGCCAGGCGAGTTCTGGCAGGAAATCAGTGGCAAGTTTGTATAAGCCATGCAACAGAAATCACTTATGCAGATACACGCACCGTCAGAACATGACAACAGTAGTCACACAGCCCTTTTTTACCACAGCAGGCAGACAAAGTCTCACAACACTGGGATCTTACCAAATACCGCACATCTACCATTCCACTGTAAAGAGTTTCTCTCACCATTACGCTTCCCTTAATTCCATCGCGCCTCAGTTTGTGCTTAATCATTTCTTGCTTGGAATGAACTGGGGCCTGGTCCCACCCTGACACTATATATCCTGCACAGGAAGTGAGCATCCAGCCCAGGAATAAACTGAAACTGGAGTCCACATTAGCTCCTGATAGAACTGCCAGTATCACTTACTCAGAGGGCATGACAGGGTGGCATAGTGCAGTTCACACACCCTCCCTGCTTGAGACCATCACAAGAGGGTCTACATAACCTCCCTATTCGGAGTCACCTCTTCACAGGAGTGCCTCACAGTTCTTGCATTTCAAAGGACTGTTTTTTTGCAGTGGTATAGTACTAATACAGGCAGTAAATGATGGCTAGGCAACAGAAATAAAAGGCATAGGCATACAAAACAGGACTGAGGTCAGTGTAGTTAAAAAAAATGATGCTAAAAACTGTATTTCTACATCTGCTCATAAAATACAGTAGAGCAGTGTGTGTTGCTACAGTTTTAGCACGAATGCTGGGTTAAGATCAGAACACTAACCAAAAACAATCAGCCAGCGACCCTGTGGTGGGAAAATTACCACTGACGAAAGGCACGATTTGTCTGGTCCAACACACCTGAATCAATTCATCAGTTAATGCCAGGTTTTGCTGGTGTGAAAACATCTAAATGTTTTCCACCCCTGGGACAGAGAATGACTAAAACAAGCTGCATGAGAAAAAGATGGCCTATAATTTGCAACAGTGCACCAACAAGTTGCTTCTAACGTCTACACAGTGTGCATCCCAGCAACACTGCTGTGCCTAATACACATGTTCCAGTGCTGCACACACTACCATGTAGGTATGTGATGCTGCTGTCCTGAGAATAACAAGTCAGTGGTGATTCAGTGGCGTTCCCTTTCCATGTATGCAAGGGGTGAATGCTGATGAATTGTGCAGGTTGTAATAGCAAACCCACAAAATACACCTACATTATATACGTAAACAAAACTACTGGGATGCACCTCTTAATTATTAACCTCAGGTGGCCCCTTACATCCCTTAATACTTCAGCATACGGAGACATTTTGAACATCGCCATGGTTCCAACTTTGTGGATACAGTTTGGGGAAGGCCCTATTCTATTCCAGCATGACTGTGGCCCAGAACACAAAGCAAGGTCCATAGTTGGATGAGTTCGGTGTAGAAGAACTTGACTGGCCGCACAGAGTCCTGACATCATCACCATCCAACACCTTTGGGATGAATTGGAACGGTCACGCTGGGGAAAGAATGAATGACCAAGACACAGCCTTGTTGCGTGTCAGAAGAGCCCTAGTGCGAGCCCTAGTTTAATCTGAGAACGCTCCTAAAAGGAGTTGAGACTCGCAACAAACGAGTCCATGTTCTCACTCGCACACACAGGGGTAAAACGGGTTTTCTCTGAAGAGCCTGAGTACTCACGGAACCTGAGTTGACTGGGGTTAGAGACACGTAGCAGAGAAGAATGTCACTTCAATGTCTGTGCGAGGAATGTATACTTGTTCCCTGCTTTTACTTAAATGAATATTTGACCTGATGTGCAGTCATTTCCAGTGCCCTTTTACTGCACGTGACCTGGCGTGCGTGACAGTAACAGAGGTTGTGAGCCAGACCTTCTCGTCCAACATCAGTGCCTGAAATGCTCTACAGAATGAATGGGCATAGATTCCCACAGAAACTCCAAAATCTCGTGGAAAGCCTTCCAAGCAGAGAGGAAGCTTTTATGGCTGCAAAGAGGAGACCAACTCCATATTAAAGTTGTATTTGCATGCAATGTAATTAAAAGTCCCTGATGGTGTATTGGTCAGGCATCCCAATACTTTCGTCCATATAGTGTATGTGGTAGGGTTAGTGGTCTAAATAGCCAATGCATGCATTTGCAAGGTAGATGTACCAAACAACCTGGCACACAGGCCTTTCATCTGAATAAAGCATTGACCTCAGCTTATCTCACTTAATGTGGCTAGTCACCTAACCTACTTTATATTTTGAGCTATCTCGGGAAGCGTGTGTTAATTTCATAGACTGTTTTCCAGCTCTACTGGTTGAACGCCACAGCAGCATGGTGCGTTTCTTCTGCTCTAAAAATGGTTCCGTTGGAAGATATGACCATTAGATCATTAAGACTGTGAATTAAGACTGTAACAGTGAATGAAGGTTACCAGTAAACTCTGGAAAACCACAGAGATAGGACTGACAGCATCCAAATTTGAGTTTGTCCAGATGTCTATAGTGGGAAATATAAACATTCCATCTAAAAAGTGTCACGGCAGTCTAATCACCCGTGAGGAGACCAATCCCAGCAGCAGGTGGCCTGCAAAGAGAAGCCATTGAAAATTCATCCAATGCACACAAATGCCAACACATTCACTGAAATCATAACAGCAACAATTCAGGCTGAGGCAGTTAGACACATAGGAGTATGTTCAATCACTTCATCATGGAAAGGAGCAAAATCATCACTGTAATATATGCGCATATTGTAATATCAGCACTTAAGGATTATATAGTTATGGAGTTGTTTTTATAATATACGCTATGATACACAATGTACTTAAAATGTCCTTAACCCTATCTTAATTTACCCCTGAAAATATACCAAGACCCTTATTTGAATTAAATGTTTGTTAATTTGTGAAACCAACCTCTTAATTTTATACCTTAAAATTCGATTTAAGGCATGAGTGAGAAACCCCTTAATCTTAGATTTAAAAGCGTTAATTTGGGAGGTTTTATTATTAAAGGGGGAAAAATTTGAAAAAGAGGGAAAATTTTCCTTCATTAGGAAATTATGGCAAAAATTTATTAATTTTACGGGGCAAACTTAAGACGTTTGGTTTCGTAAGTATAGTGTTATTAAAATGTTATTTTTCCCCAATTTGTAGTTGATTATACAACATACTTGGACTTCACCAATCCAGATGAAAACTGGGATGCTAATAGCTCCACATGGCCGTTAGAGAATAAGAGGTTTGTTTCCCTAGGTGGACAGGTCCCTTTGTACTAGCGTCCCCAGAAGCAAGGGAAGTACTATTTTGGACAAATGTCCCCAGACGTTATGAAATTTATGTAGCCTCTAGGAGGCGCATGACCTGCTTATTATGATTCATTTGTGGATTTGGGCCACCTAGTGTATAAAGTTGATGAAAAATTCTAGTGCAATATCTTGTACCTTTTATATATTGCTATGTGATGTATTACTGTTAAAAAAAACTCGCAATAACATGTTAACTGGTGAGCAAAAGACCACTTAACACCATTACAATCTAATTTGCTCTTTCAATATCCGAGGTCGTCACATTATGCAGTGCAATACAGTGCATCTACTTCCCTTTTGTATTGCTGCAAGACTGAGTATTTTCAATTGAAATACAACCATGTTGAATAAATTGTTATTCCATTCATCCCCAACATCTATAAATGGATCTATTGTCTCCTGTCTCGTCTCAAAGTTCAAGTTAACTGATGGGACTTTCCAAATTTCAAACAGTGTTTTCTTACAAATTACTAACATTTATGAACTGCCTGTTCATTTCATTTTAGATTTAAATATTATTGCTTACTGACACCATTTTTCAGTTTGCTAAATTAACCAATGTTCATTTTTTAATTTATAGACATTAATTTATAGATATTTTTGCTGCTCTTTTTGAACACGATTCCACAACAGTTAACACTTGACACCTTTTATCTTTTAACGGCCTACTGCCAGAGTGGAAAAATATGGAACAAAAACAAATGAAGGAGACTAGTTTGTCCAACCCATCCCACAGATACTCTGTTGGATTGTGATCTGGGGAACCTGGAGGTCAAATCAACACAAATCATGTTGTTTGGAAAGGTGCATTATCATGCTGAAAGGCACCATTGTACTGTTGCCATGAAATTATGTACTTTAGTTTTTTTTATGTAGGTGGTACATGTCAAAGTAACATTCCCGTAAATCCCAGGAGCCAAGGTTTCCCAGCAAAACACTGTACATCACCCTGCCTCCTCCGCCAGCTTGCCTATCTTGGCGCCATCTCTTTGGCATGTAAGTGACGCAAGCATCCACATGACAAAAATGTGATTTATCAGGCCATGACACCTTCTTGAATCGCTCCATTACTAATTACAATGCTCACTGTAGCTGCTTTCAGCTGGTAGCCTAGAGGATCGCCCTGCGATCAGAAAGTCCAGGTTCGATTCTCAAGACCGCTAGGCACAGCTGAAGTACCCTGAGCAAGGTACACACTGCTCCCCGGGCGCCGTGTTCATGGCTGCCCCCTGCTTCACTTGGTGAATGGGTTAAATGCAGAGGTTGAATTTCGTGCTGTTCACACTGTGTGCTGTGGTGTGTTCACGTATGACTGAATGACCACTTTAAAAAATTTAAAAATTTAATCAGTATGGATACTCCGGATGTTCTGGCACCTTTATAGCCAGCATTAACTTTTTTTTCAGCTGTTTGTTTTACTGTGTCTCTTCTGCGAGAGTGAAGGTGGGCTAATCTTTACTCCTCAGTATAAGTGTATATGTATAAATGGCCCTGAGCTTAAGAAAAAGTATTTATCTTAATTCCTCCAGTTAAATATGTTCTCTGAAATCCTATGCATCGAGTTTGTTTGTATTACATTTTATTAGTTGGAATTTTTAGAACTGTAATCACTCTAGTAATTCTCACACTAAACAGCAGATTGCTTGATTACTAATACAGTCACTGTTAGAAATGAAACACTAATATAAAAGACCAGGACAATTACAATGTTAGTTAGTTAAGTGTTAATACAGTTAACTATTTTTAACAAATGACAAGTTGTGCCAAAATTATCAGTGTGAAAGTAATCTAATTAAAAACAGTGTGGACTTGAGTGGCTCTTCAACTTTGACTGCAGAACTGGATAATATTTATATCAGTGGTTTTGGTGTCACTTCTTGGGAAGTTCAGCAAAGTATTTCTCCAAGATCCCTTCAACTCCCTCTTCAGTATAATCTCGTACCTGGAAGAGACAGTTGGCCGTTCCGTTATCAGCCCCTCGTATCATGGCAGAAAGCACTATAGTGAATAGAGAATAAAATGTGAAGCAGAATCAAAAAGCAAAACTGTATAAGCATTTACCTGAGAAATGGTACACCTTGACCTTTACCACCATGAATGTGAAGTAAAGAGACAGTTGCTTTTGGCTTACGTAGAACTGCAGTAGAGTAAATACACCATTCTGACTCATTTATGTAAAATACACAATAATTAGGACTAATTAGGATTACCTTTGCCAGACGAGGGCCGGAACAAGCAGAGAATCCTCTTGTTCATGGCCACGGCCCGACCAAGCTCATAACCCACTCCTAGAGACGGCTGTGTGACCTCCGCAACTATGACTGCATATAAATCATAAGAGATCAGGATAAGCAACTTTCTCTGAAAAGCCCATGGAGGTTTTCTTTATCATAACAAGAATTTTGCAAAAGCTACTGTGGTGCTTTTAGTTTGTGCACCTTTAGAAATGTCAATACTCCACACGAACATGTGGTCTGTGTTGTGATAGATCCTTGTTCTTTAAATAAAGCTGGGCTCCCACTGACACCCGATTGTCACTCCATTGATTGAAAATACCTGACAATAATTTCACCCTCACATTAACAGCTCAAATATGACATTTTTGCGAATGTGTTTAAAAATGTGATGCTTTACGTCATATTAATGATTGTGTGTCTGAAAACATCTGCAAGAGTCCAGAGTTTACTTTAGCCCTGTATAAGTGTAAACAGACATGGCAATGTTCCAGAGCGACTAACTCCATATTACTGTGGTTTAAGAGAAAGTAAATATCTTGATTACAGCTGTTGTTAAACATGGTGTTTGCATTATATATATTCTCATATTGCAATTTACTAAAGGCTAATTCATGGCCTATTGTTTTGACCTGATTCTTTGCCTGGTTTTGGCTGTATTTGAAATATGTGGGCCAATTTGACCAGTAACATAATGGATGTAATTTTTTTTAACATAATAGGAGGGTTAATGTGCGCCCTTTGTTCGAATCAAGTTAAGTCCAGAAGGACCATGATGTAACGCAAGAACAAAAACAGAAACACCACAACACTACACAAGTGCAGACAGGACAAAATAGAGTTTAAATTGAAACACAGGAGCAACTACACAACAGGACAAGACAACATTGTGTGCAACATTGTGTTTCAATGACTGATACTGTATACACTAAGTGTTCAACAATGCAAATAGAGGGGAAGAGAGCAATAAAGCAGAGGTGTCGAACGCCGGTCCTGGAGAAAATGTGCAGCAATCTAAATAAAGGGTATTTACAATAGAAGTTCATTGTGTATACGAAATAGAGCCCGACCGATAGATCGGCATGCCGATTAGTCATTTTCCAAACTATCGGTATCGGCATTTATAATGGCCGATAAATGAATATTTCAAAAATAAAATAAAAAC
>JBBPDB010000146.1:5761344-5794375 GCA_037974465.1 Brachypetersius altus
CACACACACACACACACACACACACACACACACACACACACACACACACACACACACACACACACACACAAACACTTTGTCTTTCCTTCTCTTTTGAGCCCACTCTTCCCACCTTCTTTTTATACTGTGTTTCCTTCCTTTCTGCCTTTTTTGTCCACAAGCTGGGTCTTCCTTCTTTTAGACATCTCTCAGGACCTGTTATGTTGGCACCAAGATAACACTGCTGTTCACTTTCCCTCACTCGGTGTAATACTATTTATAGGGGCTCAACCTGCCTTTGAAAGGTAGGAAATGGGAAACACTTAAACCTAGTGCAGTGTGTACATGTCTCGTTTGACGGTACACCCTCAAATACAACTTAATTTTTCCAGCCCTGTTTTGATTCAGTCTGCTCTGTTTGTATTTACAGCTCCTTTAAATAAGCTCATTCCAGCACGGACTGAGATATTCTTCTTAAAGTACACCCATCCTATCTGACTACAAACTTTCAGATTTGGTCTTTACAGCCACATTAATCTACCTCTTGATTAGTACACTGCCTTTCTGTAATGGGCAATGTAAACAGAATATACGCGGTAATACACGTTAACTCGTTGTTTCATGAAATCTTGTCTAATTTGCATTCATGTTGTAAAAATTGAAACAATTTCATTTTCTTAGCCATTCATGAACCATTTTATTAATTCATGAATCATTTACAGTGTA
The DNA here is from genome assembly GCA_037974465.1 of Brachypetersius altus. Taxonomy (NCBI): domain Eukaryota; kingdom Metazoa; phylum Chordata; class Actinopteri; order Characiformes; family Alestidae; genus Brachypetersius; species Brachypetersius altus. Next base: position 5,762,050 of record JBBPDB010000146.1, read on the forward strand.
GGTCAGCCTGGTTTATTTTTATTTATTTCTTTTTTTACAAAGCAGGACACACACACACACACACACACACACACACAAACAGTGCTCCCTCTGTCCTTGTTGCCCTGTCTTCGTCTCATGGTTTTCACCCATCTGTAGAGACTCAGGCCCTCTAATCGGATTCTGACCTCTTTCTCTCTCTCTCTCTCTCTCCCTTCACACACATATACACACGCACTTACACCAGGCTCTTTCTCAAACACACATGTGCAACCAATTGCCACACAAAAACACGAAAAGGTGTTTGATCTGGCCACATCACATTTGCCACAAACATTTATGTTTCTCACAGATAGTAGTTCAGATGGTTTCTACATATGGGGTGCGATCACATATGAATGCATGTGTGTTCGCCTGCACATTCGCAGCTTAATCAGCCCTTTAATATTTAAGTTTCATTTCTAACTGACAGAACTACATATCAGAATACTTACTTTCAGAAATCATTTACAGAAGTTAGAAAAGCACTAACAGCAGTACATGAATCATTTCTAGATGTTTCCAAATCATTCATACTTATTACTATATCATTTAAAGTAGTTACTGAATGATTTACAGTAGTTACTGAATTATTGAATCAATTACCATTTACAGTTTTTATAATTACACTTAGTAATAAGCCTAATAAACCCACGGTCTCATTTGTTAGTGTGTGTGTGTGTGTGTGTGTGTGTGTGTGTGTGTGTGCATATGTTTGCCCAGATAAGGCTGTGGGCAAAGGGACATATAGAACACATTACACTTACAGATGGAATCAACATCTAGCCCTGAGGGTGAGACTACACACGCACACACACACACACACACACACACACACACACACACACTCAGTGGAGACTATTCATCCTTGTGGTCAGCCCATAAAGACTCTCTTCATTACATCTAAAGATGGAGAAAAAGGGAAGAGAAAAAGAGACAGAAAAAGAAAGAGGAAGAGGGATAGTGGGACACAGACAGAGGAAGAATGTAAAGAGCTAGAGCAACGAGGGACAGTGGGAAAGAGTTGAGAGCTAATGAAGCTGGATTAACATTCCATCTCTCTCTCTCTCTCTCTCTCTCTCTCACATACACATACACACACACACACACACACACACACAAACACACACACACACTGGCCCATTTTCCCTTTTCCCAAGCTAATTAAGACGTTTCTGAAGACGTCTCCTGTTCCCAAACACCCTCCTGCCACCCAGCACACATCACTGAAGTTGTAGTGAGAGTTCCTGTACTTAATGAGGCCTTTTCCATATTTTATACGAATTTAATTATTCATGCAGGTGAATGTAACTTTCATCATCATCGTACCAAAACCCTGCATCGATGAAATGGGAATGAAATTTAATGTATGTTAAAGCAACCACCACAGCCAGTAATGATGATTCTGGTCCTGCAAAGTATTTTTTACCTTTCTGGATGAACTGCATCTATGGGCAACAAAATATAAAAGCAATATACTGATTTCAGTATGCAATGCTGTGCCGTTGGGAATTTAACTTTTCTGTTGAACCAGTCTGTTTCCTTTGTACTGACGTTAGCATTCATGAGAGCTGTGCTGAGCTTTCGCTGGGTAATGCAGTTTGAGGCTCATTTTCTCGAAATCAGCTTTTCTCCACATTCAGAACTACAATACCTCCATTCATGAAACTGCACATATTTTGAAGGATTTTACAGAATTATTTCTCAGTACTTTGCTCAAAGCTGGATTTATGCTAGATTGTGTACTACAATTATATAAAAAACTAATTAACAATAAAAGTGCATAAAGCTATCCAGTGCATAAAGATTAACCAATAAAATAATGGAATTTCAGTAATGCGGTCTGTAAATTCCTCTCTGTAGTGTAATCCCAATGAAAAACACATCACATTTCTAATACCATCCAAAAATTGGATTTGTAGTAATTACACATATTTATATACTTTTACATTATATACATTTATATACATATACAAAAATGTGCATTTATAAGTGGATCATGTCTCATTTATATATCTAAATGTTCTTTTTTCACAAGACATCCAATATAAAAGCTACTGTTTTAGCTGTTCTTTTCTACTGTTAAAACAATTTCTCCTATTAGCCTGAAGCTCCTCACCTTAATACACAACAAGCACGTGTACCATGTGGTCACTAAACAGTTACAGACCGTGTGAAGAGCAGCTGGTAAAGTGGAACAGAGGGACAAAAAAAGAGACTTGTAGGGTAAAGTTGTTACAAAGTAATATTGACTCTCTGTCTCTGGGTGTTTCTGTGCATTTTCATGGACAGTTCGTTGTCCTCTCTATCTGTTGAACAATCTGTCAATCATTACTAGTGTAAAGTAGCATACTCACATTTTTGTCCTTGTTCAACTTTCACTCACATTCTGTCTGCCCAGCCTAATGTGACATCATCATAAAACCTTTCTGTTATAAGAGTCAGGTGTTGATGCGTGTGACACAAAAAGGCATGTGAAACCCATTCAGTCAAACCTAACCAAGTTACCTAATATCATATCCTCTTAATGAGGAGAGATGTGTGTGTGTTTGTGAGTCTTTGTGTGTGTGTGTGTTTGTGGCTCAGCCCTTTTTTTAGACAAGCTAAATATCATTACTCATATTCAGTTACCCTGACACAAATAGTATTTATGGCTATTTGTTATTTTTATATATTATGTCTACACTCCCTAAAACACTTCTTGGCTGAATCATACTATTAAAAATTGTATAGAGCCTTTCCAGCATAAAGATTCTTCACATTCGCATTTACAGAATCATCCATTGCACAGTTCTTCAGGGAAGCAAAAGGAGTTCTTCTGTGGCACAGGTACCTTTATTTATAAGAGTGCATGGAGCACAGATGGTAACAAATCTTTCAAAACCTCGATTCTAAGGACTGGCACAAAGGAGAACAGCCAGGCAAGCCTGGAGATGTGATCAAAGACTTAAAGGTACTGCAGTCTTCAAAGCCTTCAGTTTGGTGTGTGTGTGTGTGTTTGTGAGTGTATTATTGTCTGTTTTAGTAGCTGTGGACTAACAAACTCTAGAATATATCCTATGAGGTGTTTTCTTTTTTATAGAAGTATACAAAGTCTTTTTATTTTGTTCTTAACCTTATTCAGTAAAACATATGAAGCAAATACATAAGGAGGGGTCAAATATTACTAAATGCAGTCTGCCCTACAGTCTGTAGCTGTGCACCATTTCCCCCATTTTGTCTTTGAGAGGGGCATTTAATCTCTCTGACCTCTAAGAGCACTGACCTTGTGCTTAAACCCCAGGCTCTGACAGAATATGGACAGGCGAGAATGCAGTACAGGGCACAAAGCGTTGTAAGTGACTGCAGCATATAAGGACCTTTTAAATGAACAAAGACCTTCTTCAATCAAGACTGAATCTGTGGGAAACAAAGGCATAGTCAACCTTTAATGGCAAAATAGACCTTGCCAATTAAATACACAGCTGTCTGCATGTGAATGTGCTTTGTTCATTCATCAAGTTAGGAGAGATTAGATCTGTTGGCTGTAAGTATGAAAGTGTTTCCGTACGAATGAGCGCATGTGTACATTGTAAGGGAGGCCCTAACTCTTCCTTCCCTTACTGAACATCTACAACGGCTTGTGTAAATGGCTACAGATATAATTAATCTTCCATGTGTGCGAGAGACTCGGCGCTGTGTAGATCCTCATGCTGTAAACTCAGAGGTCTGCCTGTCTGAGTGGGGTGAAACTATAGCTGGTTCTGAACCTTTAACATTCAAGCCTTTAACTCTAAACTGAAAGTCTGAAGTGTGTAAATGTAAAATGTGGGACCACCTGCAAGGAAAGCACTAAATTGTGCAGGGCGCTGTGTCTAGCAAAGGCACTTGCCTAAAGTTTTATACACAAACTTGAAAATAAGGATACAGCCAAAACATTACTTAAGTTAATTAGTGTTTTGTGCACTTGTGTATGCACGCGCACACACACACACACACACACACACAAACACACATGCATGCATATATACACACATGCATGATTGCTTTGTGCAGTCTGTGGGTGAAGGGGTGATGCTGACCTGTAACGGTTTGCATAAGTCATGAAATTAGCCTGACACACAAGAGGTGAGGTGGTTACTATGGTAACAGCTTGTCTCCTGGGGCCTGGCCACAGTGACAAGAGGCTGAACAGTTGCCGCGGAAACCACAGTAAGCAATTACTGTAGGGTTGGCCCCAAATACACAAACAACCACTTTTATAGACACAGACATACACACTACTAATGGAAACGCTAAACAGTGTATCGTCTTGGGCAAAATGACAATTGTAATTTATTTATTATTTATCGTGATAAATTACATTATAATATTCTTCCGAAAGGATATCATGGATTTCAGGATTTAGAAGATATGGCTCAGTGGAAAATCTCTGGAAATTTCTGGAATTTTCCACATACGTAGTTATAGTACAACACGCCACAATTACACCAGACGAAGCTGCCGAAACAATGTTTGATCTCCAGGACTTTTCTCTACCCACTCAAACCACATTCAGCTCTTCATTAAGCTGGCACACACTCATGTGCCATGTGTTTTAGGGCCCTGTTTGACTTACTGTAAGCTATAAAACTGGAAAAAGCTTCACCCCTACTGTCACCCTTTTAGACAACACCAGGCTGGTATTCACAAGGCCTGTAGTTTTGTCCACTTTACACTTCACAGGAAGTGGTGCTCTGTACTAAACCACAATGACAAGTATGCATGCCCTTAATAACTTGCTTAATAAGAAGTGGCTTAATAATAAGTGGTTTATGAGGTGGTTTGGTTATGAATTAGTTTTTTTTATAAAAAAGAATGACATGTCAGCATTGTTAACTTATAGCTCCAATGCTGAAATGAAGAAGTAAATTTAGACTTCAGGCATGTTTTGTCTGATCTGCTATATCTGGATTGAGGAAAATTATGTAAATATTTTTTGCCACACTATTCCTTTAAAGGACACAGATAAAGTACATGTTATATCACAAAGGCCATAAACGGCTCTGCTTAGTGTGATGTAAACTCCTAGGACGCGTACCTAAAACCGTGTGCACTGCCAAACTGACCACTAATAGAGATGAATTGCTTTTTCCAGGTCCCACACCCTTTCATTCAAGACAACAGGCTTTGTCAACTTGCAAATTTTATTTTTGCAGTGTGACCACAGCCTAATGGAGACTTAGTAAACAAAAGTGCATTTTCATGGCAGTTTAAATATGCTACTTGACACCTATCATTCAGGAATAATAAAAAAAAGTGAAGTCTTTGCTGGCATATTTCTCTTTTACAGAGGTCAAGTGTATCACATTTAGCCAGTGACGATAACAGACTCTCTGTGGGCAAAAAAAAAAAAAATCCCCATGATAGTAAGTTCCATTAAAGACACCATTAAAATTCATTGAGGGACTATGAAACCCCATAATGTAACATTCAAAATAAAAAGAGTTACTTAAATGTCTGTGTTCAAACATCTGTGCTTCATCTGGAGAGACACTAAGACTTCACCAATGTTATAACTAACATAACCAGTAAATCCTTATCAGGCCAGCCAACAGCAGAACTATCTTTGCTGTGCAAAGATGTAAACAAAAAGCTACTTATCAAGCCAAACCAGATTATGTGGTTTCTGCAGAAGCACTGATGTGTCGTGCCATGCTTGGCCGTCACTCCATGCTGTGCCTGTATATGGTCTTTCAGCATTAACAAGCACAGAAAGTAAATGGTCTTTCTATACTGTGTTCTGTGGCAACAATTGTGAAAATCTCAGCCACTTCAGAAGGACCATATGCTTTACCCTGCACCCCGTTGTGAGAGATGTGGTCATTAATAATACAAAATCAACACTCACTCAGATCTCTCAGGTACAGAGTAAAATAAATGAGGTTGTACAGGAGATTGCCACGTTATTGATTTTTCCAATCGGTTGACCTGACCCTCTCCTTCACTATGAGCCACAGCTTGTTTAGCATCCTATATCTAGCTCAAACTGGTACTATTACTATCCTTGCTAATCTGTTTTCTGCACAGATGTCATTTATTTATGATAAGAAGCTAGCCCAGAAGGTGAATACATGGTAATTACATTGACTTCTCTTAAAATACAATAAAATCCTAAGTGACGCAGCTGCCTTAGTCACAAGTTTCGCCCTGCGACCAGAAAGTCTGGGTTCAATTCCCAAGACCGCTAGGCACCGCTGAGGTACCCTGAGCAAGGTACTGTCCCCACACACTGCTCCCCGGGCGCTGTGTTCGTAGCTTCACTTGGTGAATGGGTTAAATGCAGAGGAAGAAATTCGTGCTGTTCACACTGTGTGCTGTGGTGTGTTCACGTATGACAAATGGTCACTTTAACAACAAATAAACTTTCACTTTTTTTTTTGGTTTTTCACAATTACAAATCCTTTGCACTTTCTACTACTCAACCAAGTACCTGCAGGAATGACATGTTAAATAGTTAACTCACATTAAACCCACTTTAGATAGACTATAGTGTAGCACCATTTGTTGGTCTACAAAGTACTGCATGTCCAACTGCCCCGCCTTTTTTCTCACCATTACTGCAAAAACCACCACCACCTGTTTAAAAACACATAACCGCTCCCACTGTGCCACACAACCGCACCCTTACCTCTTCGGTTCCTGGTCATGGCCTTTTTGTGATGAGCCAAATCATGCATATGCCACACCAGTTGTACAAATACTACGTGAGTGGCAGACAGTCACAAGATACTAAATGAAATTAGTCTTTACCTGGCATAGGGGATTTCTGATCCCCTCTGTGTCAGCTCATTGCCCACAGTTATGACGAGACTATGGTCAACAGGGAGCCCACCGCGAGGGGGTGAGGGAGTATATCTCTGTAGGTGAGAGGTAAAAAGTATGTAAATCAACACCATACACATGTACATAGCAGCTTCATAATACTAAAGCCAGAGCTTCCCGGCTTCCCCATGCCTTCATGTTTTTGTGTTTCCCTTGGTATAACACTCCTGATACAATAATCGACTCTGTAGTATTCGGTATTGGTACTGTACTATTATCACTTCACTGACAAAAACTTTACGTTAAAATTAGTTTCTTAGAGCAGGGAAATGAATGAGCAGGAATCTCTAGAACGAGAAGGTATAAAACTTCAATGCTGCTCAGGCTAACTTTGTTGTCTGGAGGGTACTGCACTGTGCATCACACAGGTACAAGACACATAGGCATCACAAACACACATGCAGTGTTTGTGTTTTCCTTGCTCTAGGCCACCCGATACAAGTAATCGACTCTCTGACACGATTTTTAAGTTAAACGTGGTTTGGCAGAGCAGGGAAAGTCCCATCTCCGGGACCTAGCTAACGCTGCTTAGAGGGTACTGTACAATGCACCACACAGGCACTGCAGACACAGACAGCATTACGAATTTAAGGCCATTACAGAGTTGGGCGCACGACTTATTAAACACCTTGCATTAAAACTGAGAGACATATAAATCGAGTAAATTGCGTATGTCAGCATACATGGCCGTATTCTCTTGGGGGAGGCCCGTCACCCCGGAATTCTTCACCGGGGCCCCTTCCTCCGGGAGATGGGAACTTGCTCCTTGGGGAAGACCGCCGGTGCTGTTCAGGGGGTCCGCGGTACCCGTGGGGGAAGCCGTTGCGGAAGGGTGGTCGGGTGAAAGGGGGAGGCCCGCGAGGGGCGAAGCCGCGGGCAGGCGGGGGGTACGAGCCTCTGGGAGGCCTACCGCCTCGAAACATCCCGCCGTCTCTCCAAGAAACCTGCTCTAGACTTCTACGAGGAACCACACAGAAGGAGATTCGTTTTTTGCAAGAAAAACACCTGCATCCCTAACACGACCCGTGAAAAGACGCCAGACTCTCGCGCCCGTAGAAAACCGAGCTCTTCTCTCTTTGCGCCGCCATTCAGCTACCTAAACAGGAAATGACGATTTCTCTGTCTGAGCCAATCAGAACCAGAACATTCCTAAAGAAGCGTACAGTTATCGTTTTTATTAATTGAATTTATATTTTTATATTAATTGTGTAAGCTGGCGTAGTCAACTAACTAAACTTCCATGTGATAAAAGTTATCTGCTGTATATTTAACCGCTTCACCAAATAAGACCACCAACAAGTTATTGACACTAGCAGTATTGGGATTCGAACCTACACCTTTCTGATTACAGGGTTAACGCCTTAAACAGTTGGCCACCAGCCACCCCAAAAATGCACATATTTATACGTGTATATACATTTACATATACACATTTATATTTAATCTAGGTGTATTTAGATACAATATATAGCTCTGATGTATACATCTTAAGTATGCCATGTCTTCTTCAGGGTGTGCAGTAAAACTGGTTCATAAAACTTAAAACTACAGACAAAACCAACAGCAACAAAATAGTCAGAATTAATATGAATTCATCCTGTCTTAAATGTATAATGGGCCTTTAAATCACTATACAAAAATATATCATACAGCCAATTTATATTAATCTTAGAAATGACATGCAAAGCAATCAATACACCGATATTTATTAAAAGACTAGTTTTATTTTCTCAGTTTCTTGGTTTATAACAGTTACATGGGCTATGATACCATAAATTACACAAAAACAATAACTCATTTGGATTCTGTAGGTGCCACACAATGTGGATTGCACTCCAGTCAGAACTGTAGTTTTAAAAAGATATTTATACACATTCTAGTATTTTCTAAATAATGGCATTATAAACACAAACATTCTGCTGTCAGTACAATTTTGTTAAAAACAAAACAATGCAACAGGTTCTTGGAAACTATGCAGGCTATACAGTATGTTACAAAACAACAGGCATTTTCTTCATATACAAATGCAGTTTGATCAGTATAAAATGTTATTCCTGGGTGCTGTTGTCTTCTTCTTCTTCTTCAGACTTCTTCTTCTTTGCTCCGTTTTCAGACGCTCCAAACCAACGTAAATGTATGGTAAGGCAAGCTAAAATCCACTACCAACTGCGGAACAGTAAGGCAAGTTCTGCATAGACACCAGATCGAGTTATTGATGGGACAACAGGCGGAAAAGACAAAATACATTATGTAGAATCCACAGACATCCCTGGAAATTACATCAATATAATCTCTACATAAGAGGGTAAATCTCAAACACACATCACTACAAATTATTTGAGAAGGAAAATTGTCTTTATTAGTATCTTGCATTTTTGTGTTAAGACAGACACGTGAACTTCACACAATCAAAGGCTTGTTTGATTGAGTACAAAGGAGTACAAAAATAAAGTGTTTACAAATGCGATCGACTACATTAGTGTGACCACTTGGTGCTGAGATTTCAGGTTTTGGAGCTGGAACAAAAACACTCAATAAACAGATACAGTAAAGACCTATATTATTTTATTTTCATACTTTGTTACACAGTTGATCTTACTTAACATCCCCAAGCAAAACTTGAACAAAATGTATTAAGTAGATGTTTACAAAGAAGACAATTTTTTACCAAAAATCTTTCTATAGTACTTTAATCAATCAGATAAAACATGCAGTAACATTCATATAGATGTAGGTTGGAAACCAACCCTAACAATGTAAGAAACATATACATGGAACAATTGCTAAAGCATGTTCAGAGTACAAGAACAGCATAGAAGCGAAGCAGCATTATGAGATAGTCAGCTTCAAAAGGAGTCTAGATATCAAAAGGCTCTGTCTCATTCATCTCACCTTCCCAATTCTCAAGGAAGTCTTGCATGTTCAAATTGAAAGTGTCAATTCCCTTTCCAGAGAGGTGAACCCCATCTGGTCTGTAGAGGCCAGTGTCCAATCCAGGCTTTATGTTGTCATGAGTGAGTGAAGAACCACCAAGCTCTGTCATAATACCGCATATGCTTTCGTTGATGGCCTTGCGCATGATGTCCACTGCCACGCTGTCATTCGAGTGCCTCCAGGACCTACGTGGTAGAATTTCGGACCAAACCAATAGGCACTCAGGGAATATGCTCTTCACTGAAATCAGGTCTTCCTTCACTGCTGCCAGGAAGGCCTCTGTGGCTGTCTTGCCTATGTCATTTCCTCCCAGATGCAAAATGATCACATCAGGTCTGGGCCAGTTGTCTTTAAGCTGGAGCAGCTGGGGCAGAAGCTGTTGCCAAGTCATGCCCTGCACACCCTTCCACCATATTCGCACACTGTTGGGGTCCATGCCTAGTTGCATACCGATTTCAGGAGACGTGGTCCTCTTCTCAGCCCAGAACACCAATGAGTGGCCACATATCCACACGTTCTTTACCTCATTTCGAGTAACTTTTCCTGAAAGATGTAACCATACAGAAGGAGCATTAACCTCAGCAAGGAAATGGTAAGAAATGTTCCCTCTATTGGAGTTTTTTTTTAACATGTATATATTAAGCTTCAGAATGGAAAGCTCTATAATTTCCTTATTTTCCTTCTTCAAACGTTTAGTTATCTGCCCCTAAAATTTTCAGATTTATTGTCTTCCAGCTAGACAATAACTTCTGCATTATTTTTAGATCATGTTTACACTGATCAGCTATAATATTAAAAAAACTGACTGGTAAAACAAATAGCACTGATTATCTCCTGGCACTTGTCAAACAGTAAGATACATTAGATTCTTTATTTGTACAAAATGTTATAACATGTGCAACACACACTGAAATTCTTTCTCTGCATTTAACCAATTCACCAAGTGAAGCTTTTTTGGGGCGGGGGTGGGGTTTGGGCAGTGTGTGGGGATGGTACCTTGCTCAAGGGTACCTCAGCGGTGACACTAGCAATTGGGATTCAAACCCCAACCCACTGATTGCAGGGCCAACGCCCTAATCACTAGGCCACCCAGTTCTCCTGCTGATATATTGAAAGCAGGAAAGATGGACAAGCACAAAGAACATGTCTGACAAGGGCTAAATTGTGATGGCAGGTCCAGTGGGTTTTCTGTAAGTGCCATTTGTGTAAGAATCACTTACACATAACGGGCAAAGAGATGGTACAGGATGCACTATAGAAAGAACACAAGCCAGCAGAGGCAATGTGATGCTCTGGGCACTGCTGGGAAACCTTGGGTTCTTGAATTCATGTGGAACTTTGGCACGACCCGGCAACCTAAACATGACTGCAGACCAAGTACATCCCTTCCCTAATGGCAGTGGTCTCCTTTCAGCAGGACAGTGCACTGTGCCACACTACAATAACTGTTCAGGAATGGTTTGGAGAACACGACAAGCAGTTAAAGGTGTTAACTTGACCTCCAAATTCCCTTCATGACAATCCAATCAAGCACCTGTGGGATGAAGTGGACAAACTAGTCTGATCCCCCACATCCCAGCTTACAGGACTTGCTGGATCTGCTGTTCAAGATACCACAGGACACTTTCAGACATCTTATGGAGCAAAAACCTTGATGGGTCAGAGCAATGTTGGCAACACCAGTAAAACCTACACAATAATAGGTAGGTTGTTTAATTGCAATGGCTGATTGGTGTATAACTTTATATAAGTGTGAATATGATCTAAAAATAATGTTAAAACATAGAAACCCACAAACCAAGACAAAAGCTATATTTACAGATCCAGTCAAGAGCAGGGGTTTCCAGCTCCAATCATGGAGACCCACTGCCCACCACAGCTTCAAGTTCTCGCTTATTACACACCAGTAATGTAACTTATCACCCTCAAGAAATATAACAAGTATGAAGTAAATCCTATGCTTACTTGTTACTTAATGCATGGTCTTACCACCGTGTACCTGGCAGTGGACCAGCTGGTGGTCCTTCGGACCATCCTTCCCTTTAAATTCCTTGTCACCGCTCCCAAAACTCTGGAATAGTTTTCCCTGTAAATAGCCTTCCATTACAGCTCAAAAGAAAGTCTGCTTATGTCTGAATCACATGCACCAAAGTCTCTGACTGAGGAACCGCATTATCTTACTTGCTGGTGTAATTCCATTGCTCTATTTGAAGAAATGCAAAAATTTGCAAGAGGACTAACTAATTATTATAATCAGGGATTGACATAAGCGGTATGCAACCAAGAACTGGCGTATGTGGTACAACTAATGCCCCCCAGTTTTCAGTCTTCACTAGGCAAATGCAAACCTAATCTGAGTAACTTCACACTGGATCTCTAAGTACACAACATGATATTAGAAAGTTGATTTAATTTTTTTGGTGTCAAATAATCCTGTAGGTGACTAGACCTGCCATTTAATTTAGGTTAAAAGTCAGTTTGCAAGTTCAGCACCATTTGGCACCATTCAAAAGTCTTTCTATCTATCTATGCACATGCGCAACTGGTGGGGGGACTTCCAGCGCCCATGGTAGAGTAAAAAAAATTGAATTTGGGTGCGTATCAATTCATTAATGTAGGTTCTCATTACAGTGCTACAGCAAAAAAAATTACATCCTCCCCTGATTATAATAACTTCAAACTCTGTAAAGTTCTTTAGATAATTAATAATGATTAATTAGAATATGATTAAGAAAATTACTGATTTCATTCCAGTACCATGGGTCAAGACAGCAATGCATCCTATAAAAATCTAGCAGGACTATCTATTATCCCTGTTCTTTGTATTCTCTATTTTAACAGGCAGCCACTTAAGAAACTCTCCTACCTCAAGATTCACTAAAATATCTGAAACAGCCATGTGAATTAATACTAAAATACCCATTATGGGAGACTTATTTACATTCAAATCATCATAATGATGATTTATCCAAAAATACAACAAATAGCCAAAAGACCCAAGTACTCCATCTATGACCTGTTCCCCAAAATAAGTAAAACTTAAAAGTACATAACTGGCTTCATTAAAGCTCACAAAACAAGACGGGACTAAAAGATCCTTGTATTTAACATGCATATAATAATAATCTAGTACTTCTGGCTTCTGGTATTATGCTCATCACTGTAAAAAGCCATTTTAATTTCAGAAACACTATTTTGATACCTGGTGCTGATTTCTGGCTTTGTCCATGTGTTCGCTGAGCTTCCATTTGCTGTTCTTTCTTGAGTCTCATCCTCTGGTTGAACTGCTCCAGCTGCTCAGAAGAAAAGTGCAACAACAAAGGATCTCAAGGACATACAAGAATCCCTTTATTTAAGCATACAGGCGGAATACAGCACAAAAAAGTGCTGAGTGGCACAGACCAAGCTTCCCTTAATCAGATGTACAACCATTTAAACACACAGTCAGGCAATCACCATGTTTTATAACTGGGCAAAAGAAGAAAGATGACATACCCTCTTTTTTTGCTTAGCTTTGATGTCGTCCTCTGTTATGGAAGCAGCTGGTTTTGATTCATCTTCCAGTTCAGGGACTTTAGGCTCAGCTTTTTCTACTGTCTGTATACTAATAAGTGCATGATGTACTTTAGACAGTACAGGTTTCGCAATAACAGGTACAGGTTTCGCAATAACAGGCTCAAAAGTTTTTACCGTTTGTATTGTTTTGAGGCATCTAGTTAAGGCAGCTGATTTGATTTTAGCCTGATTTGTGACATAGCCTCCTGGCTGCATGGGCATGGCAAACTGACCTACAGGGGGTGGATACATAGGGGTAGGAGGGGGGCCAAAAAGAGTTGGTGTAGTAAAGGGAGGGGGTACTGGGAAATGTGGTGCTGGGAAAGTACCATAGCCTGGTGGTACATGTGGGGGTGGTATTTGAATTGCAGGAGGGTATGGCAGAGGACTTGGAGGAACTGAACTGTATGGTGAAACAGGATCCTGAGAATTATTTTGGTCATGTTTTTTTTTTTTTTTTTTCTTTTTCTTTTTTTTTTGGTCATGTTCTAAATTATAGCAAGACTCCCAGGAATTCTGCTGACTTTCAAAGTAGGATGTAGCTGATGAGGATTCGGTGGTTCTCAGACTAGACAAGGTACTGATGGTTTGGGCCAATGTTGACGTACGTTCCGTTTTGGTGTCATCAGAATTGTGTGCGACTTTCGTTGACTGACTGTATGGTGTTACTTCTTGTGCTACTGGATTGTTCTTTATAGTCCTTTTAAGATTGAGTAGTTCTCTCTCCTTCACAACTGCTGCTTCACCACGGTGGTCTCGATACTTGACAGAGTCCAAGTAACTCATGTAAACCTCACGATTAGAGGACCTGACAGGGGATACAGAACGGATGCCCTCAGAGTCTGAGGAATCTGTCCTGCTCCTTCTTCCATCATATCTACTTGTTGACGGCTCATCTTTTAGATCAGATGAGTAAGATGATGCACTCTGAGGTTTGACCTTCTTCCCATATAACCGCTCCTTTGTCCTGTCTGCTAACTTGCTAACTTCAGCTGTGTCTAGTGTGAGACCAATTGTTTGCAGTAGATTCTGAATTTTTTCAAATTGCTCCATCTTTGTGGTCACGTCTTCACAAATGGTCTTTCCATCTGTACCTTTTGCACTGTCTAGAACATGTGAATACAGATTTTCACAGCCATCCACAGAACTCTGGTGCTCAAAATCATTGTAGTGATCCTGATGAAGCTTATATGGTTCATGATCTGAAAACCGTTTCTGCTCTTCTGAAATTCTACTTTGGCTATTAGACTTTTTCTCTTCATAGAGGAACCGATTGTCAGCTGTAGCTTCTGTCCCATATTTCATCCCAACAATTTTAGAAAATCCACTGCCCTCCTCCTGCACAGCCCTTTCATGTGGCAAGAGATCATCATCACCAGGGTCTTCTATACGGTTTCCAACGTGTCCCAAAGCAAGATTCCCTAAGAAACTGTCATTGTCCTCTGTTTCTTTGAAAGGGTCATACAATTCATCCCCGTGGCGCACATTCCTACCTACCTGAACCTGTGGACTCTTCTGCCTCTCCATAGAGTCTTTCTTGGCTTCTAGCAACATTGAGGATAACTCATTTGAATCTGCCTTATTGAGAGCACTGAGAAAACGTTGCATTTGTGTTGCAACATTGCGCTTCTGCTCTGAAGTTGAAGGCTTGGCTGAGAGGCTGTCACTGGTGGAGGACTGAGCAGGAGCCTGGTGAGATAACTGCTGGCTTTGGCAACTTGATGTCAAACTTGTGTCTTCATATGAACAAATGCTTTTTGCCGCTTCTGTACTTCTTTGACCAAAAAACAGCCCAGGATTTGAACCTGCGGAAAATGACCGTTGACCAGGAGAATCGTTTAAAGGAGGCGATTGACCTGATTGACCCGATTCACCTGTATGTGAATTGGTAGAGACATCTTTAATCGGTCTCTTGAAAACATCAAATGTATTTGGCAGATTTGTGGATTTTTCAACCGTGGTATGTGACAACCCAGAAGGTTTGGAGAAATCTTGACGGGGTTCACAAATTGGAAAAAGAGAATGACCATAATGATGCAGTTCAGCTGAAGTCATTTCCCTCTGCAAAACATAAAAGAAGCATAAGTCTTATCTTTTTATAAAACATTTGCTGGACCTCTGTGCAAATAATGAACATTTTATAAGATATACTAACCTACATCAACTACATTATTTACAGATCTCCTTGTCAAACAATTGCCAACATTACCAAAAATATTTTTTTGTTAAAATATCTTAGAAGACCAGTAAAACAGGTGCTGTAAAAGCATTGAAAGAGGTGAACATTGTACACTAAGCCCCACCCCAGTTTTAGTAAAAACCATCAACAGGTTGTCGAAATAGCTACCATGGTTATGTTATTAAATTCCAATAGTACTGTTAGTTATGCTTTGACCACCATTCTACGATCTATTTTTCTTTTCCAGCACTCATCATGAATATTACCAAGTCAAGTTAAGTCAGACAGACCTGTGGCTGGTCAGCAAGAGGTTCAGACCGTTTCTTCAAAATGGACTTCTTTGGCTGAATATCGGGTTTTATATCAAGTTGCCAGGTGTTCTTAGTTGGTGCTGAAATTTCCAAATCATCAGAGCACAAATTGTATTCCTTTTTGATGTCAGGTCCATCAGAAATCACTTTAACTTTTTGTTCCATGGCTGCAATCGCTCTTTTACGTGCTATAGATTCGCTAAGTTCCTCTATTTGCCTCTTCTTCCTTGCTATTTCTTCATCTTCTGTCTCATCTAAAATGCTCGGATTAACCAATGCAGATGCTGAACAAGCATTTGAGTTGGCAGTACTGTTCGTTGGGTATGCTGGCTCTTCTGGACTCAAGCATCTTTCACTTGACTTTGTTTAAAAAACAGAGAAAGAAAGAGAGAAATAGTAAGCTGCTGAAGTGAACAGAACTGACCATTAAACAGGATTTCATTTAACAAATGAAGAGAAAACAGACCTGATGTTGGCTAAGAGGATCAGTGTGTTTCTTCAAAATGGACTTTGCCGGTTTCATGTCAGGTACCCATGTGCTTTCCACACATGTTTTGTGCTGATAGTCAAAAGTGGCAAACCCATGCTCTCTGTCCATTTCAAGTACACCTTTAAATGATTTGGTGTTTTGTTTCATAGCAATTATTGCCCTTTTACGTGCTATCAACTCATTGAGGTCCAATAACTCTTTCCTTTTCCTTAATATCTCATCATCTACATCATCAGAAATAGATAGGTTCTCATAACTAGAGGAGCCAGCTTCAGATTTTGGCAAAGACTGCGAGCCTTCAGTTTTCTTTTCAGGGGTTCTGCTACGTCTTCTGCAGCTACGTTCCTTACTGCTGCATGATCCTTTGCGACGGTCATGCCTGTATACTGGACTGTGGCTTCTCCTCCTGTCACTTCGACTGCTTCTGTCCTTGCTTCTGCTGCGGCTTCGGTTACGACAGCGGCTATAACTTTGCCTGTATGAATGTGTCCGATCTCGACTGTGACTGCGGCTCCGTCTGTACCTGCTGTTACTTCTTTCACGGCTGGAGCTCCTGTGCTTCCTGTGGTAACTCCCACTCGTATCTTGGCTGTGGTTTCTGCTTCGGCTGCTTCTGTGCCGGTCGTGTTCTTGACTTCTGTTACGCTCTACATCTACTTTACCATTCTCCTGTTTACTTTTAACATCTTTTGTTTGTACTTTTGCTGGCTCAACACCTGTAGAGGTTTCAGATTTGTCCTTCTTCGGTTTCCTAAAGCAGAGGAAAAAGAAAAAAAGGGCATAAACCTGGCCATTGTATTGTTTGGTAATGCTTGTGTGTTTGTAAAATTAATTGAATGCATGATAAAATAATTGTCGCCGTTAATTAAATAATACATTAACGCAATAATGTGTGTGTAATATATATATATATATATATATATATATATTAGAGGTGGGCATAGATTCATTTTTTTAACGCCGTTAACACCAAGATTCCAATGAGATTAACGGCGATAACCCCCATATATATATATGCACTATTTAATTATTTTATCGTCCATTAACACACTTTTTTTTTTTTTTAATCTGTTTTTCTGTGCTCGAGCGCTTCCTTTCACTCACTACTGAACATACCGACTGCTTCTGCTGCTCCCTGATAAAAGAAAAATGTTTCTGCTGGAACCTGTTTAGAGAAAAAAAACCTGATTCATAAATATTAACTTGCTTTTGCTCAGAAGGTGCCTGATTTACTGTTCTGATCATGGCTCCTGGCTCTTTCAGTTTATACAGTTTAGAATCAGTTTATAACACTGACAGTGATGGGAAATAGACAAATAATACGCATTATCAGAGAAACATTTACTTGTAAGCAGTGTATCGATTCATGCTGCCTTGTCGAAAAATGCTACCTTGAATCTTATTAATTTTATACAGGTTAGAGTTTATAACACTGATAATGATGAGAAATAAACTAATAATATGTTCTACGTCTCTACAAGTGTAATGGTTATAAAGCTATAACGGTTCCGCCCCACATGCACTGGATTCTGAGGGTAATTTGTTTTTTCTAGAACATACTAGATACATGTGAAAGCCCTGGCAAGGGCAAATAGCTTTGGTTTTAAGTGTTTGCAAACCAAATGTTCTTGCACTTCTGTTCATATAGCATTACTTTAAAAGTAAAAGTGCACAATACACTACAAAATAGGAACGAATTTTAAAATAAAACGATTTTTTAAAAACCTGCACAATAAAATAATCAGCGTTAACATGTTTTTACATACCGAACAATAAGCCTGCCAGTTATTCCCTACTACAGGCTTGAGCCAGTCCTTAAACGCAGGGTCTTTCACCCAGCGGTCAGAAAACGTTGCCCTTGACAACGCTGATGGTTGTCTGGTTGTCGAACGACCACTGAATATGACGTCAGCATCAAACATAGCGTACAGTTGAGACTCATACATTCAAGCAAAAAAAAATCTGTCAGGAAACAGCTTGTAGCCTGTGGGCTACTCCGCAGCCATCAATATTTACGCGAACTTGGTCTGCTCAAGCTTGTTCACCCCCCAACAAAACTTTCTTTCTCTGATCTGCATCAATCTCAAAATTGAGCTTTAGCGCCCTACATTGATGGAAATCCATCATAGCGACGGAAAACTTAAATCCATATGAGACTTAAGGATTGAGACGAGGATATTTGATTATGTGCCCAGATACACTAAAGCCTACGTTTAAACGAACTAACGCAAACATTTGCAGATAGAATTTCACTCAAAATAGGAAACATCATAGTCTGAAAAAATACCTATTTTAAAAAAAATAATACAACTGAAACCAAATGTAGCACTTTTAATGGCCTTAAATATAGCAATTTTGATTCATCACTTTTTAATACTTTTTAAAACCCAGCGGACACCCTGTAATATAAAAAACAGTAAATTGGATGAAAAAGATGACCCACCTAGCACAGTCTAGCTGGTCTTTGGAATTTGATTCCTTAGTGAATGTTGTCTCTTTCAGCTCTGTAGGGGCTTTACCTGCACAGCTGTGAGTTACAAATGAAAACACATCAGCAAATACAATAAATATTCCCCTGAATATTTGAACATGTCATGTAATTTACACCTTACAAGACATCTGCTTAAACATGAGAAAAATAACTACTTTTTATTACCTCAGGTCAGAGCCACTCTGTTCACTGAAAGAATGAGTGGAAAGAAATTTACTATCCTCTCTTCACAAATATTTTCAGAGACCTTTTCTGACGTTTTATTGTTTGACAGCCCTACCAGACAGCGGAGTCCTGCTCATGGTAGGATGTGAGATCATTTTCTCTTGGTCCTGGTTTATAAGTCGTCTGGTTCTGCTCATCATATTCATCAGGCTAAAAAACAAATTTGGTCATAACTATAACCTATTATATATTGCTAAATATCTAGACAATACAATAAAGGGCATTCTTACTTTGATAATCAAGTCTGAACATGAGAAGGGATTATGAAATTTCTTCAATCGGTTCAAGTTCAACCGTTTTGCAAGGGTGTTGTCTGTATTCTCTGTCTGATTAAAGTTACTGAAAGAGAAGAAAAGCATATTTTAGTGTTTTGTGTCTTTCATACACATTCTTAGTTAGCAAGGATAAAAGGCTAATTCACTGAATTTGGTGCATCCAACAGAACACTACACTGCCTCTAGTGGCTTGCCTTCTTCCCAATGTGCAATCTTACAATGTTACAATTTGGCCCATATTAAAGTAACTCAAATGTATACACTTGCCACTTTTTCCTGATTCCAACTGCCTAATATATCCCACTCATTGACAAGTGCCAGTGTAATGAGATAATAAATGTTATTCACTTTACACGTCAGTGGATTAAATGTTGTAGCTGATTGGTATGAATATGAACGTCTATACAAATATTAACATGGCAGAATAATTATAATATACATGTACTTCAATAACACTTGTACATTTGCCCAATTGTGACTTCAAGCATAACTTAAATTCTTAACACCATCATTTAACTTACCCAGTATTCTGTGTCTCTTTCCCAGAGGTCTTGACAGATCTATATTTGCCACTTACTCCATTGGTCACCGATCCCTTATAAAATTCTTCGGTTTCTCCCTAAAACATCAGGACCACAACACACCTTAAAATGTTCAATCTGAAAAGGCTGTATGAAACATCTCTTAGCTCACTACTTCTAGTCTGGGTACATGACAGAAGAACTTACAGAATATGTTTTTCCGTTCA
This sequence comes from Brachypetersius altus, assembly GCA_037974465.1. Taxonomy (NCBI): domain Eukaryota; kingdom Metazoa; phylum Chordata; class Actinopteri; order Characiformes; family Alestidae; genus Brachypetersius; species Brachypetersius altus. Next base: position 5,782,119 of record JBBPDB010000146.1, read on the forward strand.
TATCAGGTGGTTTCATTGCAGACACTGGGGATTTGGCAAAAGGGGTTACATGTGTTTCATCGCAGGTTGAGAGTCTGAGGTGACCGGTTACTGGGCAGGAAAAATAAAGGTCATGAAACATGCAGACAGTAACATACTTCCACCACTTACCACATGAACAGGGCAAGTACCACTTAAGTGACACACGTTACTTACCCTTCCTGGTTAAGACATGTGAAGGAGATAACCTCATTGTACAGTAGCCATTCATTTTTAGGATCTGCTGAGGGCTGGAGAAGATGTCCCAGGCAAGGCTGATGGGAGAGCGATCTATGGAGCCCCTCTGCTCTTCCATGATTGCCTTCTCACTTGAGAAGCAGGCAAATTTCTTCACCACCAAGTCATCATTCACACAGATCTAAACATGGAAAATGTCAAATAGAAGACACCTTGTTTAACAAGCTGGTCAAAAATAGTCTACTGACTTTTATTCACATCAAAATCAATAAATATAGAAGCTGAATCTGTTAGAGAAGGTAAGGTGTCTCTTAATTGAAAGCTTCATGGATGAGTTTTTAATGCTGCAAGATTATTATTTGCATCTTCAAATTAGCAATGTGCTCCAATGAAAATGCTTTGCTCAAATTAATCAAAAACACTTAATTGTGGCAAACCAGAAACATTCAAAACATAATGCTAATGAAAATTAGCCAATTATATGCTATGAATGACCATTTGACTTAATGGTAAAACACATCAATTTGCCCACTAGTCATCGATCTGTATAAATACTGTGTGGACCACCACCGTGGACTAGAGAAATATACACAATGAATGTCCCCTAAACCACACAAAAGATGTAAATCTTATCATCATGGCAGGAAAAAAAATATTTTTACTCAAAGAACGTAACCGTTGTTTCAATATCTAATTTCAGTTTGACAGGTATATTGAATGTTTAATATCAATTAACTAGACCAGAAGGCACATATGCCTAGCGATTTGCTGTGAAAGAAAACAAAACACCTTCACATTGTTGATTGTCAAGTACAGCTCAACAGCAGTGCAATCCGCATTTATTTCACGGAAAACAGCCTCAGTCAGAGTAGACACTGAAAATAAGAAGTTACAATTAATTACATATTTCCTTCAATCTAAATATTTATGGAAACAGACAAAACTTTTACATGAGCAAAAGCATGTGTGTGTATTCAAATCTACCCTGTAGCAGATTGTGCAGATATTTGGTGGCAGAGGTGTCCCATTGACGTGATAGACTAAAAACGATGCACAAAAACAAAAACAAAAAACTACCATCAAATTCAATGTGCAATGAATACAGTTGCAACGCTTACAAAGGGATGTGTTCTGGGTGCTTGTTTATGCAGTATAAAAGGTCTTACACTAGCTCTGCTGTTTCATTACAGATGGACACCTCAAGTCTCAGAGGATGGATCCCTGCCAACCCAAACCTTCGCACCCGGAAGGGCAGCTGCAGGAACTTGTCAAGAGGAGCTCTCACACTGCAAGATATTTGAAAGTTTAATACTCAAACTAATGTACGGACGTACTCAAATGAACAGACATTTAAATGGTCTGAACTAAAGCATTAGACATAACTCCAAATAATGTTTTTTGCAGAAATCAGCTATACATACTTATCTGTACTGACAACAATGCGTTCTCCATGGTCAACTAAGAAGCACAATGCCTCTCTGCCCAGAGTCCCTTTAAACAGAGACTCCACTGCGGCTCTGCACCAGCTCCTAAGAGCTGGGCAAAACACCACACACATCTAGAAAAACACATACAAACAATGTGTAGCTCTGTAAGCTCTGAGAGATGCAACAAAATGACTGCCTTTCAGTTCAAATAAAAGCCTGCCTAACTAAATTAAAACTAACTACAAATGTCAGCATTCTATTTTCAATACACAACCTTGGTGACAGATTTTGTGTACCACACCTGTCCTTCCTTGAGGGTTGTTGGTTTTATTTTCTGCTCATCCAGATTCACTTCATGATAGAAGAGATTCATTTTAGTCTGCAGGTCCTCATATTCGCAAGGACTCTCACCAAGCTTACCAGGTTCTCTCACAATCCTTCCCCACAGACATCCTGGATCCTCAATCTTTCAGAGGAAACAAACTTACATTACATAAACACCTTCTGTGAAACAGTACATCTACATCTGCATGTGAAAGTCTGAATGTGATGCAGAACATCATTTAGTCATTTCATACAACAGTGTGGTATTGTAACACAGCACAGCACCATTTGATGTTCATCGTGTTTTCACTCTTGCTTTAATACATTTAGTTTATAGCACTTGATGATAAAGACTCACACCATCTATGATATATCTGAAACATTTTGAAGGTAAGGGTGATCTGACATGTTCTTTTCACTACAAAAAAAATCAGGCTACAAAAAAGTACAAAAAAAGTACTAAAAAATCTGCCAAATACACCTGGGAACATGGTCATTTTACTTATATTTCTACAGTTATAGTGATGCACTGTACCTTAATTACTGATATTTCTATCATCTCTCTAACTTCCATTGCAGAATCTGAAAAACCAAACACAACCATAAAAAAACAATTAGATCAAAACAATAAAACTAAATGACCAGCCAAAAAATACAACATATGGACAAAAGCCTAGGGACACACCTTAATTACTGAATTCGGAAAGCCCCTTCCAGTGAAGAGCAACCTTTGGGAAGAACTCGAACGGAGATTGCAAGCCAGGCCTTCAAATCCAACACCTCATGAATGCCCCACAGAATGAATGGGCACAAATCCCCACAGACACACTCCAGAAACTCGTTGAAACCCTTTCAAGAACAGTGGAAGAATGCATACGTGCAAAAGGAGGGAGGGTGCAACTCCATATTACAGTCTATGTATTTGAATCCAACACCATGTTGGTGTTAAGGACATGCGTCCCAATACATTTGTGCACATAGTGTACCATTCATATAACAGACATCACCTCAAGCTAACTTCTACTTTATTCACGACTGTTAAACAAAATCATAAAAGATAAATGTGAGATGAACGAGAGCACATTGCTAAATCTTCAACATGGCCGACTGCAAAAACTGTAAGAGTCACAAACTCACGCTGCTACCTCGCACTTGCTTGAATCCGAGTCCATTTTATAAAATAAAAAAACCCCAGTAAAATTAAGATATATCAAAATAATGCACATAAAACAACATTAACAACGGTGACGAACGGCACACTTCTCCGCCATGTTGAAAGGCCACCCTAATTCAACAACTCCGGGATCAAACATTTACTAACATTGTTTAATTTACTCAAATATGTACTATTCGACATTCAAACTTGTGCAAACGTCCAACTTATATTAATCATAACACCGATAGGCAGCATTACACCAAACAGAAAACCTCTGAAATATGAGAGGCACACATTTATATTAGGACAGAAAACATGGCAGAAATCATTAGCCTAAGACACGTGTGGCTTTACCCTTTTCATGCCTGTTTTTGTTTAAGGGTGAACATTTAGTGTCTAAAATTAAAACAGACAGCGAATATAATTCGAGTACCTTAATTGTTGCTGTTTTTAAATGCAGTCAGTTATCAGTGCTTATGCCTCCTGGTGTATTAAATCCCCCTAGAAAAACTGTGCACCGGGAGAGCCGTCAAGTCGTTTGTAAATTTAACCGCTACCTAACTGCCAGCTACAGACTGACTCACGGTTCAGCTACCAGGGGATGTGTTATACATGGCATTTTCAATAGTAGGCAAAATTTAGCATTTTGAAGCAGGGAAAGAAATTATTTTACATGTTGAATGCTCCCCTTATTTAGTTTAAACTTTTAGTCTCGACTAGAACCTTAGGGGAATCGTCAAGCCACCACAATGATGTTTCACCGTTGTTTTCTCAACAGTGGGGGGAAATGTGGGATTTTTAATCTTTTGGCAACTGCGAGTAGTATTAGTAGTAGTAGTAATAATAGCAGTTTTTAAAATTAGCTGCCCCTCTTGTCGTTTGTATGTTTCTGTAATTCCTTTTGTCTTTCAGTGTATCTCATGGCATGGTTTATTTGCTTACATTTCTAAATTATGTATATTGTCATTCGTTTTTAATTAGTTGCTACTGTTGTCATTTTTATGTCTCCAATTCCTCTTCTTTCAGTTTACTTTATGTGCTTATTTGTTTACATTTCTGAACTCTGTCTTGACTGCTGTGTGCTAGGGTCAATAAAATAGTATTTGAAAATGAAAATAAATAGTAAAAGGAATTTAAGATACAGTGTTTCAACCATTTCTTCTAAAAAAAAAAATAAGATTAGCAGATATTCTCCACTTTCATATATGACAGATTTACAGGGGCTCGCATAGTAAAGATATACATTTTGAAGTTAATAATTAATGTATGAATAATAATGGAGCAATGGTGTCCTTTAGCCTGTTTGCTAATTAGCCTAGCTGTAGGCTAAGAAAACAAATCCGTCAGTACCTCAGTTGAAACAAAACCATGTTCTTACTTAATCAGTTCACTCAGTAGTCCCTGGAAGCAGCAGAATCGTCAAACACTAAAGCACCAACACCCCACTGATTTTTGGAGATTTTGGGCTTTAATCCAGAGTACAGTTTTAATGAGGCGTTTTTACAACAGTTCAGCCAATCAGAACTGTCCGCGTAAAAATTTTTTCATACAATATGTGGACAAACTTATTGGGACCCCTTACCATTACATAAACTTGAATGACATTTCATTCAAATACATAAACTTCATCATAGAGTTCGTTCCCACTTTGCAGCTATATCAGCTTCCACTCTTCTTGGGAGATTTCCCACAAGATTTTAGAGTGTTTCTGTGGGAACTTGTGCCCATGCTTTCTGTAGAGAAGGGGTCACCAACCTTTTTGAACCTGAGAGCTACTTCAGGAGTGCTCGAGCCATAAGAAGGGCAGAAGAACAGAGTTTACCTTAACTTACCAAAACCATGTATATGAAAACATGTTTAAAATGCTTTTTTAGATGTTGTCATTTTCAAATCTATATGAATATGAATGTGATTAACAAAGAATAGCAACAGGATAAAATTAAATGTTAGACGCTGCTCACCTGTGAGTTTTTAGAACAGGTCCGCAGGAGGTGGTGGTCCTTCCAGGTTGGAGTAGAGCGTTTATGAGATTAGGCACTGATGTTGGACTAGAAGGCCTGGCCAACAATCTCTGTTCCAGTTCACCCCAAAGATGTTGGATGGGGTTGAGGTCAGGGCTCTGCGTGAGCCAGTTAAGTTCCTCTACACCAAACTCATCCAGGCATGTCTTTATGGAGTCCAACTGTGTCCACAAAGTTGGAAGCATGACGTTGTCCAAATGTCTTGGTATGCTGAAGCGTATTGATTTAAAATACACATTTTAAAATAGTGTAGTTATTTCTCTCCAGTCTAAATATTCATTCGTAATTGTTTTTTAGGTTGTTACTAAAATAACCGTGTGTGTAAATGGAAAGCTTACAGAGCTGTTTATGAATATAAAGAAAGTCTGTTTATGTTTGGTAGTGTCTCTCCTTCTCTGCACAGGGGTCTTTATCCATCAGTTTCACCTTTTAGCATGATTAAACCATAGGGCTGAACTGCTACAGATTGCGATTGCTATGCCTTTCACTATAATAATGAGCCGATTTCATGACTTTACAGGAATTAAAAAGGCTGGAAGTCTGTAAATATTGTTTCAAATGATATGTTTACTCCCTCATCCAAACAGTCCATTACTTGAAAATAATCTCATTAAAAATACGTTTTTGTGATGTCACAATACCCGCATATTTAAATATACCTCTTCATTCTGGCAACAGGAGTTTAGGCCTGAAGATTGACCAACACCATTAATGGTTAAAGACATAAAACGTAATGGTTAAAAATATTTAAACTTTTGTTGGATTACATAAAAACCTTCATCTGAACTCCCAGTCACATACCTGGAACTGTGATTGGCCGCCCTATCAGAAAAGTTGTGATTGGTTAGAGTCTTATTTGCATATTGCAACCTTTTGCAATAGCAATATTGCAGTTCGATATTACAATGATTAGCAGACAGTGTATTGTGCAGCCCTATCAGACGTTTACTGATCTTGTGTGGCAACTTTGCAAATAGGCCATGCTAATTTCTTCTTGCAGTCCTGTTCTAGAATATGAGGTGCTCATCATAAAGTCTCTCTGGCACTAAAATCATGGGCGCAAATTACAAAAAAGCATAGACACAAATAATAATGAAATTAATTTTATGTTTGTATGCATTTAAGTAACACAAATAAAGCATTTCAGTAGGCACTAAAATGCGTTACACTACTTCTCTAATAAAAGGATGGAAAAAGTAATTGCAATGTCATTACCCCCACTGCATGTAATATAGTCCACTTATATTATAAAAGCCCCAGACTTAAATAACCAGATGACTGAAAAGTTTTGTGTAAGGGTGTGATTGTGAACAGAAATTTCAAACAAAAGCAGTATTTATTCATTTATTTCTCAGCACTTTGGGATAAATCACCACAGTGGAGTATGGCCTTTCAACATCACTTGCTGTAACATCGGTTGGTTTATGGGGAAAAAGACTCAACACAATTTCTTGCAGTTCCATCAGTTTTTCCAGCAGCACAAATATCATGAAGATCCACAGTTTAAGGCTGAAGATCTGTATCCAGTGTACTTCCACTGCCCCTGCAGGTGCTGTAGGAGAATCTGCTGAGTAGTAGAGACAGATGAAGTCTCTGGTCCAGGTCTCTTACAGTGAAGACAATCTAGGTGGAAATTAACATTTTTAGAAGACCTTCATGATAGAGCATCATATAAATGTATCAATTTTGCATTTTGTAAAAATCTATTTCAGTTACTTTTCACTCACTTACCTCAACATATGGGTAGAAGTTGGTCTGGCCCAAACTTTCCCAGTACTGGCCAGTCTCAAAGCGTAATTTATACATGCCTGCAGTGAAAGCCCCTCTGGAGATTAAATCTGAACAGCGGCCATCCTTATCTGTGGTTCTGGAAGGGAATTCATACAGAAAATATACCTACACTGATTGGTTTGTAGATTCATTCATTCATGTATGTTTGTTTGTGACTAAGGCTTACACAAACCCTGTATGCCCAACAGACACCACTTCCATTAACTGAATTCAGCTAAAGGGCCACCACAGGTGTTCAATTAAGGCCACATGGCTTGTGCGATCTTCACAGTAAAGTACTGTCGTATAATGGGACGCTCTGGAGTCTCCACATGTGAGCTTAGGTCACCATGTCCAAAGTCAAATGTAGCTAGAAGGGTATAAACCCCCACAGTGGAGCAGTGGAACTGCTTTCTCTGAAGCTCTATACTCTACCTTTGGGATGAGTAGGAGTGGTGTTAGTTACGTAGAACGAATCATCCATCAACAGAACCTAACCTGACAGCTGCTCTTGTGAGTATGTAAAATCAAATCCTTACACCAATGTTTTAATATCTACAGTAAAGTTTTTAGTATAGCCTGTTTCTGAAACACACAAATTAATGCATCAGGGAAAGGATCCAGTAGAAATATCAATAACTGGCCAAGATGGCAGCACGCTAGGACGCAGCGGCCACTCTGGGTCCAACACTTTGGTGCTGCATTATACATTGTCTTGTCTTGTCCTGTCTCCTGTTTTGCACTTGTTCTGTTCTTGTGTTGCACCATGGTCCTGGAGGAACTTTGTTTCTTTTTTATTATGTACAATGTATATGGTAGAAATTACAATAAAATCTACTTGACTTGACTGATAAAGCACATACTCTATAGTTATGAGGTTCCAGAGGGCCATCTGAGGGTCCAGGCGATGCAGGCTGAGAGCCATGCGGGCTCCAGGAACCCCATCTGCAGTATTTAGCACATGGGTTGAGAGAGGACTTTCAGTCTTGGGTGTTGTCATACCGGATCTGTTTAGTGGTAGATTTAGACATTAGCTGTTCGTTAAAACGAGGCAAACATTCTGGTTTAATAGTCAGTCTTGTAGTTTTATTTACTTTAATTTCAGCACAGAACCAATCAAGACTGGCAGTCACAGCAGTTTCAGTTTTCTGTTCATCATCATTTTCATATTTAACTGTTTATGCTTCGTCATATATTTGAGGAACAGTGCTGTTCAACATGCTGAACCTTTTAGATTTAGAATTAAGAATAAGGAGAAGAATCCCTGGATGGATCTGCGTTCTCCACATGTAGCCTTATGTTCCCAGTATATCTCTCCATATATATATGTGACTCTGTGCTCTTCTGGAACTGTGTCTCATACTTACTCTTGAGTGCATTCTCTGCACCATTAGGTTTCTGTTGTGAAACACTGCTATCGCATTGATTAGGGTCCACTGACTCAGGTTAGCCCAGGCCTGTGATTTACACCGTCTTGTCAATGGGTTGAATATTTACAAACGATTTCTCTGTCTAATTAGAGACGCATTGAGCATCTATATGTGAACTTGCCACTCTCCTGTTGTGCACAGCCGAAAAACTCGTTTTCTACTTGAACACCATCTTCCTGACTAGTTTTCTGTGATACAAGACCGTGATACAAAATTCCCACCAGTATCAATACATTAGTACATCAGTTCTTAAGCTGTGTTTCAATTAAAAGTCTAAAACATACTTGAATAAAAAACACATATATTGTAGTAACAGATGAAATGTATAAAATTATGCTCATAAAATAGTGTGATATTGTTAAAAAACTCACCGCTTTAGTCATAAGGCGCATTGCTGTGGGAAATTTCATTTAACACTGATATTATTAATTGATTTACACTGATGTTATTAATAAAGGTAATGAGTAATGAGTGGTTTTCAATTTGATTAAATAAATAGTAGCAACAAAGTATTTTCCATCTCTTTAAAGTATTTTCTTTAATACCTGACCTGTGAGTAAACTAAACCACAAACAAAATTAAGGTTAAAAGGAAAATGAAATACCTTTTCTGTGTGGATATGTGCTCAGATGTTGGCTCCTTGTCCACTCACTGTGAAATGAAGGCGATTCTGACTGAATTGTCACAGCATGGCCAAGTGATGAGTTAATCAATAACATCAGTCCTTCAGATTAATGTTTAAACTACAACAGTTGGTTCCACATTTCACTGCAAATTATCAACAATGAAGAGTTTCTGAAGGTTTGAGTTAAAAAAATAACTGCACAAAAACTTGCGTGTTGACATAAAACTGTTCCTGAGAGAAATGTCTTTCTGAACACAGTGATAAATGTGCTAGTCCTGCATGATCCTCACCAATGATCCCACCTTCAGCATGGTGGGATTAAAGATGAAGACAAAAGATTCTTGCAGTTATTTGTGTAGAGAACCCGTTTGCTTGCTGAGGCCTTCTGTGACACAAAGCTGGCAAAAGCCCTGAAAATTGCTAAGCAGCGTATGTGCATTATGAAAATAGAGTTGTTGCGGGTTTTACCATTCTACACATACATAAGGCCAGTATGTAACACAAGTGAAGATTCTTTTATTTGTCATGAGAGTTCACATTTAGATTTGATATACTATACAAGCACAAAAAGTAGAAAAACAAACCCCATAAGAATGAAAGGTACAGTCACAATACAGACAGAAGTCATTCTGAACTACACTGGGAATTCAAGGTATAATGAGAAAGTGTACAAAGACAATGGAGGAATGTCTACACACTGTTTTTCACAAAACTAAAAGAAGGGTTGGGAGCAAGTTTCTCTCATGCAATATCTTCATGAACACTGGAACTAACAATCACTTCATACATTGATGCAATTAAGCAGTATTCCCCAACACTGGTCCTTTTCTAAACTAACAATTGCAGTGAAAACACTAAAATCAACAGGGCAGTACGCCTCCAGGACCAGAGGTGGGAAACACAGTGACGAAGGGCTTGTATATATTTTAGGTAAAAATGTACTGACATTATGATATCAGGGTGAGGAATGCAAGACTGTGCACCATGTAGATGTGACAAGTCTATTAATTTTGCATCCCAATCATTTTGCATTGAACACCACACTCATACACACACTCCATCAACCCTTCAGCTGTCACTCAAACTTTTCAAATGTTTAATGTAAGTTAATATAGAAAGACTTTATTCTAAGTCACTTTGAAACATTGTCTGTCATGACTCAATGTAAAGGGCAGCTGGCCAATTAAAAAAAGTAAATGTTTTTGTTCCAATAGCGACAACTAGAAAGCTGTATGAATAGATGTGACTATACAGTACATACATAAATATGGCTTTAATTATTGTGCTCTAGTCAATTGTTTCTCCTGTCTAACACTGATAACAGCTGTTAATAGATCCATCTGCTTATAAAGCTGAACTGTGTTGTCTCAGTGACCACATGCTTTAATTGGCTTATCACTGTTACTGAGGTGATAAAAGCTTGGTAATAAAACTACATGCAGAAACTAAAGGAAAATTCCATTAATATGCTAATGTTTGTGCTGTTCTGTTTAGACAGCTGCTCTACGGCTCACACGCTCTTGGTTTATGATGATCTATGAGTCCAAATAGAAGAGATCACATTGTTCTATCTTTTGATAACACTGTCTCTATGGCTTTATGTGCTACTTGAGAGGATTGCAGAAAGGATTAAGGCTTGACTTTTGCTGTGTAACTGAAAGTCCAACCCAGCTTACAAAGGACGGTTCAGGGCAGGTCAAATGAGACTGGTGGACAGCAAGAACAGGCCAGAGAGTGACAGAGGGTCAGTAGTTGGTTTAATGTGTGATTTATACTCGCGATGAAAAGCCTTTTGACTTTCTTTTCTTTCCCCTGGCATGCTGACAATTCTTCCATGGTGTTAAAGCTGAAGCTACAATGAACACACATCCCTTCAGTAGGTCTCCAGTCCCACCTCTTCAGGCATCTGTTCACAAATGACACCAAGATAAAATTGGGGCTTAAATGTTTCTCAAAACAAAAATGTATCTTAAGATGAGATCATATCATGAATTAATGAGATAGATATGATCAGCCTGATAATATGACTGGGAACGTGAACAAAACTTGGACATAAGAAGTGTTACATGTAGTACTGTATGGAGCACATTTGAGCTAAGTCCAGTTATTTTTAGGTGTTCAGTGCTCAGAGTGTGCCTGAAAAAGATCCCATCCAACAGTGCCAAGATGTGCTCTACAATTAGAGTCCAGGCTTAAATGCCAGCTGTGCCAATTAGAGCCCAAACTGAACTGACCATTGGGTAGACAGAGGCTAGATACTCGCTGCAGCCCTTGTTCTCTATTTATTTGTGTCATTTCTCTGTAAACATTCAGACACTGGAAAACTGCATGGTCAGCACAAAGAAGCCGAAGGAGAGAGTGAATTTTCCTTGTTTTTGTCCATTTGTTTTTACTGATATTCCTAGTTTCACAAAGAGAAGTAATGTTAATTGCTACATCAAACATTTACTTTTAGAAGAAGTGTTTTCCTTGAAAGATGATTGAGAAAGCGCTACCAGCAATTACAGTGCAGAGTGGAGATAATGATGAAATAGGCTATACTTGTTACACATGCCTTCTGAAACTGGCACGCTCTACTGTAGCACAAAAACTCTTGGCATATGTTCAGCAAATTCTAAATGAAAAGATGGAAAATGCTAAAAATAAAGGATAGTAAAAGAGGATAGTAGCTGTTTATTTATTTGAACCTAGGCTGTTCATAAGTGCTTCATTTGTACCCGTTCGTGTAACACAGATGACTCATAGTCTGCTACTGCTCAACACTCACATCTAACAGTTTTCAATAGATCATGCCCATTGTGTCTGTTTTTCCTTTTTCTCATGTAATGTTTTTTGCAAATGTGACAATTAACATCTGTTAACAATATGGTTAAATTATTAAGTAAAGATTTGAACGGGATTTTATTTCATGGCCAAACTGTTTTCTTCTTACCTGACTTCAGCTCTTAAATATAAGACAAGTCAGACTGAAGATGTTTCATCTGCAGGAAGAAAAAAAACCAGACAAACTAAGTTAGAAATTTCAGTACTCATGCACCCACAGTCATGTGCAATTTCAATTATCCCATTTTCAGAAATCGTCTGATGCATATGGTACACTTAACTGGAAACACTTCAGGAATGTCGAAGTCGTCATCTGATTGGTGGAATTTTATTGAATTTCCGGGAGACGCGAGTGTCGCGTTTATTTTCGGTCCGCCGGGAAACAAAGCGCAGACGTGTGATCTACTGATTTACTCGGTGTTTTGATCAGATGTGGTAATGCAGACGCCATTGTTATACGTGCAC
>JBBPDB010000146.1:5794475-5807142 GCA_037974465.1 Brachypetersius altus
TAAAAGGATACCAAAGCATTCCCACCTTCCCAACAGTATTCCACCAAAAAGTTTTAATTACACCACCATGTCAATATTCATTTGTCCACCCCTTCCATGTTTCCACCAATAATGAAAAACCCAGACTCTGCCCACCATTATTTCATAGCTGGCCATGTTCCTGTTTTCCAAAAAAAAAAAAAACAGGACATGTTCCTGTACAGTTAGAGAAACCGGTCCTCAAGGACGCGCTCTGGCGCAGAGCACTGAACTCTCTGTGAACCCCCGGTGGAGTTTCAGCACAGAGAGGGCTGTGAGAGACAGAGATTTTTCCCACAAAAAAATTTAGAGAATACTTATTGTGTCTCCTGGTGTGGCACTATCAAGTATGCTATAAAGCATGCTATCCCTACGGTATCAGACAAACAATTCACATTCTTTCAGGAACCTGGAAAATACCCCGAAGAGTCAACATCAAGTCTCTCACTTTTTTCCCCCTCTCTCTACAATCCAAACAATAAACGAAAAATAATAATAGGACCTCATGAACTGGGAAAAAAAAATACTGTCACAAATTTATTTTTTAAGTTTGGCCCACAGAGCTTTTGTTTTTTCATTTTTGAAGTTCTATGTATGTGTATCATAAGTATTATGTGGCTACTTTTTATTGGATTAGTTTGGAATTTTTACTAAATGTTTTGCAGCAATCAAATTAGTAAAAAAAAAAAACCTTTTCGCCCAACCAAAGAAGTCCAAAGAGTTCTTAAAGACCAAAAAGTTCCCTAGAAGGGTAAGAAGACATAAGATAAGATAAACCTTTATTGGTCCGACAAAATTGGTCACAGCAGAAAGTGGACGGCACAAAGTTAAGAGCAGCAAAAATTCAGAAAACAATAAAATAATAAAATACTCTGCTGATGTAATTATGCTGCAAAAAGAAGCATAACCTGCATGACTAATAAAGTACAAACTAGGGCTGCACGATATTAGGAAAACATGCGATATGCGATAATGTTGCTGAGTGTTGTGAAGGTGATATCACATGCAATAAGTGAGTAAAAACTTAGCCTCTATAGTGTTAATGTTTTTCTGCTTTGGATTTGCTGGTAATAAAGACTCCAGACGCTGACTAGTCTATGCAGAAAAAAATGAAATGCAGTATTTCCATTCCAACATATTTTTATATATATATATTTTTAAAGAATTTACTTAAACAGAGCATTTAATGCCTCCCATAAAACATTTGAACGATTGAACATTGTTGAAAAATGAATTTTTTAAAAATTATTTTAAATCTTAAATAAATGTAAATATAGTTTCAATTATAGTCAGTTCTTAGCCAGAAAAAAATAGCAAAAGGAACATTCTATAACAGGAACACAGAAGCTGAAGAAACTGCCCAGTGGTTTTTTTTGCCCTCTACTCTGTGGCACTGGGTGAAGAGTTTTGGAAAAACACCATTTATTGCTGTTCAGTCAGTCTTTCGCGATATGTATATTTTTTCACCATATGGATATTGCTCATGTTGATATTGCGATGACAGTAAATTTGCGATATATTGTGCAGCTCTAGTATAAACATATACATTAATGAGTTAACCAGACACACATCACTAATCTTACAATGTTTAATATTTTGGGGTTTTCTACAACTTATGTTATTTCATTTGATTACTTCAGTGATTCTAGTTTAACCATATTTACTGAGTATCATTATGTTGTATAAATATTTTAGCGTGAGTGTAATCTCTGAACAATAACAGTCTGTTAGTGGGAACATCTCAGCAGAAAGGCAAGATAACACACGGAGTGTTGAGTTCATACACTGGCGCGTGGGGTGCTAGATGAAAGAGCAAAAACACCTCTGATATGAGCACAGCAATAAAAAATGCATGGCTTGATACACGAAAAGAATAATATCCACCTATATGTGGCAATAAACCTAAAACTTTCTGGCCTTGGTCTGTAAAGGATTCTTTTGGTGCAAAAGCACTGAAAAATGACTACCATAGACCTTACAAATACATTATAGAATATTCCAGCTCTGGGTGTTTTTGGAGAACAATATTGTAGTGAGACAGAACTGGGACTCCCTGGGTTTGTGAAATGAAAATTCGGATTTGGACTCGTTTCTTAAATAGAATATTGGCCCCGGGGTGACAAACATTTTTAATGTTTTCTTGATTCTGTCATTTGATGTTTAGTATTAAACTGTGCGTGGATGATTCTATCTGCTGGACATCAAGACATGGACCCTCACTATTTCTCCCATCTAGTTATAATGTAGTTCACCAGCTATGGTGTCGTTCTTGCATACAAAACCTCTTGCTTACAAGCTCCGGAGAGGAACATATAAACCCTCCCACATATTTCACTGACCTTTTCACCAGTTATTATAAACAAGCCACACATATGTGTATTCTTGGCAACAAACTAGTCCATCTAAAACACATTTTACCACCAACACACACACACACACACACACACACACACACACACACACACACACACACAGAAATTATTTAAACAGCAACGGTTCTGTCAGTTTTTACTAACAAAGAATGAAAAACTGGACTGAATCAGCAAAGGCTTTTCATGGTCAAACAGCTTCAACTCCATGTCAGATGGAAAGGCTTCCTCTGCAGAAGTACTTGAATATTGGAAAAAGTATCATATGGAGCATCAGCTAGTTTCTAGTAGCTGAAGTGAGAAAACAAATGCACACAGTTAACAAATCTGAAACATCCAATAACTTCTCAGTCTGATTTATTCCATTGAAACTGCTGACTTTGCAAACTTCTGACACACTGGTGCTGGTCAGGACAACGACTGCTTTAGAGAAATACACAATGGGTGCTAAACCATGCCTTCAGACGAGATCCCGCCAATGGAGACGACAGTGAATTTTAATCACAGCCATGGAACACAAAGTATAAAAACCTCCCACTTAAGCTCGCTGGGTCGAAAAACACGGTTGATTTAAACAGAGTGGGTTCACACAGCTCCCTGCTCTTTGTTTTTCAGTCAGGATGAGACACTAAACTTTTTTTTCTCAGCCAACCAATCACGTCAAAAAGAAAACATGACTTGGTGGTTTTGTAGTTTTCCATGATAACAAAAGTAAAAGTGGAAAAAAAATACCAAGATTAAACCCTAATAAAGTTTGAAGACCTTTATGTTAGTGAATACCAAAGAGTGATTCCTATTAGGTCAAAAACCAAAAAGGTCAGCCATGAAATTATGAAAGCAAATGAATAAACTTATTTCAGATGTTGCCTGACCTGAGGACAATAAAACACTGGCTTCGTAACCTGGTTCTTTCTTTTTGATAAAGTGAATTTGTCGCAATATCTTAACCTGGTCACACCATGTTTGTCAGTTTCAGTTTTCAGGAGATAATCTTTATGAGAACACGGTGCTTGTTTCAGGGTTGTCTCCATTGGGGAAAGTCACAAAAAAGCAATAACATGGGTGACAATTGGCACTTCACTGGGGAGTGGAAATGAAGAGAGTTTATAGAGGTTTCTGACACAAGGGGGGCACCATGAACTCGACCCAGTTCATGGGTATAGCATGAATGATGCTTTGAAGGTATAAGAATCCTCTGCGAAGGACAACCCCAGGGTGAACATTCTCCTCTGCCTACAGAATAAAGTCTTTGTTTGAGCGAAGAATCTTTGTTTGCTTATTTTCCACCACACAACACTTCCATGGAAAATAATGAAAAATGAAGTACTAATAAGATCTTTACCACCAGCACCACTATTGAGACACACCTGTCTATGACTGACTGTCCAAAAAAGATCTATGCATGGTTGGTTCCCCCAATCAATCTACAGTTGTTAAGCATGTAGCCCACAACTCTCTTGGGCTCACTGGGGCCCAATCTTTATACACCTCCTGGGTTCACGCAACTACGACTAAGACTAGTCGTCTGATTCACAGGTAGAACTACATTTGCAGTTTTGTACTACCAATAGCCCATAAGCAAATATACTAATGGGCATGATAACATATGGATCAACAATTACGTTTCAAGGCAACACCTGTCTTCAGCACTCAACTTACAGGACATGTCTATTTAAAGCAATACCATAAAAGTTTTTTTTTTATATATTTAGTGCAAATCCAGTCACGTCATGTACTACATACAATGTGTGTGACTGCTACACATGGTTCTCAAAAAACCCTTTAGTCAAACAGGTGCATGTTGTATGAAGTACGAAAAAGAAAGCAATGTTAATTAACGTTTGTCATATTTACAACTGCCCTAGGAGCAAAAAACAGCCCAGAGAGCAGTCAGATTGATCATTTTTACATATTTCACCCAGTGTCTACACATAAACCGACACAATACTGGACTGTTTGGAAGGACAGTCCGTATAGCAAACGGAATATCAATCACAAATGAATAGAACTACATGTGTCATCGGTGCCATGCACATATCCAATTAAAGCATGGCTCTGATACGGTTAGTCAAGTGTCATTTGAGTAAAGTGGCCCCCTATAGTCACGCATGAACACACCACAGCACAGTGTGAACAGTGTCAAATTCTCTTTCTGCATTCACCAAATGAAGCATTGAGCTGCCACTAACAGGGGCACCCCAGGGAGCAGTATGTGGGGACGGTACCTTGCTCCAGACTACCTCAGTGGTGCCACTGAACCTGCTGATCCCAGACGCAACTCCTTAACCACCAGGCACCAGCTACCCCAAAGAGACAGTGCCTGAACAGATTAAGTCTGATACTCTACCGACTGAGCTTCATACATCAAATGATTTACACAAAGCCTGACAGCATCACTTCTACTGCACTGTCAATTTTCTTTTATTGATTTTCTATGTAGTCTTTTATATTTTAATTGATTTATTCTATTTAAAACACATCGAATAACCCCTCGTGTTTGATAATGCGCCATAAAAATAAATTACAACTTAAAGCTAAAAGCTAATGGATATTTACCTGGGCTTCCACCGGTAGCCTATAATCTTTATCCCCTGCACCGTAACTGTCCAGTGGGTCACATCCACGGTCCATCACTGGGTATTCTGGTCTTCCCTCAAAACCTGAGGGACGATGGCCCGGTGGGCCAAACCCAGGTACTCTCTCTTCGAGCTCTGCTGGGTGGAAACTAGGTCCATGTTCATGAGGTCGTGGGTAAAACCCAGGTTCGGGTCCATATTCGAACCCCGGAGGGCGGTTGTGTGGTGGTCTACCCTCGAAATCTGAGTGTGGGTAAGGATGACCGTCTTCAAACTCTGGAGGGTAAAAACTTCTCGGTCTCTCTTTAAACTCTGGGGGAAAGCGTCTAGGACCCTCAAACTCTGGTGGGTGGAATCCTGGCGCACCCCCAAACTGGGGTGGGTGGAATCCTGGCGCACCCCCAAACTGTGGTGGGTGGAATCCTGGTGCACCCCCAAACTCTGGTGGGTGGAATCCTGGTGCGCCCTCAAACTCTGGTGGGTGGAATCCTGGTGCACCCCCAAACTGTGGTGGGTGGAATCCTGGTGCGCCCTCAAACTCTGGTGGGTGCATAAATGGACCCCTCGAGTGGGGGGATGGTCCATACTCGGGTGGGCCCTCAGGAAACGGCTCCCCTGGTATCCTCGTACCTCCAGCGTGGGGTGGATGTCCAGGAAACCCACTTGGATCGGGACGCATTCCCCAAAACTCGGGAGGGGGCACCTCCTGTCTAGGTCCTCTCTCCCGAGGCCGTTTTCGACGTTTAGTCATCCCACTAACTGCTTCTGGTTGTTTCGGAACAGACCACTCAGACAGTACGTTTTAACCTGAAGTCAGGAGGAGAGCTAGCTAAAATCTACTAGCTAGCCAGTCAAAAAGGCGGGGTTTCTTATCTGTCTCGCTTCAGCAAACCACTTTTCGAGATATTAAACTGCTCAATATCTCTCCGGATCACATTTGTGTGTTCATATTGCAGATATTGTCGAGTAAAAATATCCACAAAACAGCCACAACACACTTCTCCGAGTCGACAAAGCTGTTCTGCGCCAGGGAGACCGGAACAACAGTAAAACGTCACTTTTTTTTTCCAAAATAAGAGCACGAAAAATTGTTCGCCATTGTGAAGTGCAAAGTGGCCATTTGACATGTGTACACAGTACAGCACACAATGTGAAATTTAACCCATTCACCAAATGAAGCAGTGGACAACCAGCAACACATAAAGGATAAAATACGGCAAAGCAGGTTAATACGCCCCCCCCACCCCCACCCCCACCCCCACAACTATCAGTCCTAGGATTCAAACCCCAGTCTTCTGATCACAGGGCTAACTCCCCAACCACTAGAGCACCAGCTGCAGTGCATAGCTGTGCAGAAATACACTCAGAATTTCCCTCCAGACATCAGATAAGCCTAATAAAAATTATTTTAATAATGAACAGACAATTCAGCTGAAGAAAAGCATTTTATTTTGTTAGCATTTGTATGAAGTTGCAATAACTTCACGAAGAGAGAGAGAGAACTATATATGAGCAGAACAATATACTAATATATAAGGACATCTCAGCCTACAGCAGATTCAAAGTGGGACACTGCAAAATATCTGATATCTCCCCATGTTTTTTTCTTTACAAGTGAACATAAACATGTCAAAACAACTGAATTCTCTTTTTGTTTGAGCGAAAAAAAACCCCAAAACAAAACAGTTAACAGTAAAACAATGTTTTGCTCAGCAACTAACAACATGTGATTTATGTGCAATACTTTGAAATGTTTATTGCCATAACATGTTCATGGAGCAGTGTGCCACTTTTTTTTCTGACCCACTTTCCAGACAGTTTTAACCATTGCAATCTGAACCATTTTCTCAAAATCACTTTGTTTTTTCATGTAGCCCTTTAAACACAGATGCTCATGAATGAAACATTCCTAAAAGGTTTGCTTATGCAGATATTTTCTATATTATTCAATCGTTCTAATGGTGACCCAATTTAGAAACAAAGCATATGAAGGCATCCAAAGAAATGTACAAAATAAATCAAGGCAAATCTTTCGTATTTAAAGATGAGGAGCTGACGCTGCTTTTTTTTACGTTAAAAAAGAAGGAAAAAAAGGAATAGGCTTTTCGATGTTTGATTACACATCCCTTTTTTTTTTTTTTTAGCAATGCAAGTAAATAAAAAAGCAGCACAGGTTATTAACAAAAGAGGATAACATTGAAAGAAAAAAAAAAAAGAGAATCGCCTAAACTTCTGCATGTCTTTGAAAAAAGATCCTTCCTTGGACTTGGTCACCTCATCTGCTATGAAAGTGTGACGAAAAGAAAATGACTAGCATGAACTTAAGTGAAGAAACATTTCCCACATAATAAAAAAGCAAACAAAAGTGCAACAACCAAATGTTTGGATATAGGGGCTAACAGTACTAGCTAACAGGCCAGGCAGAAAAACAGATTCGAATGGAGGGAAAATGTGAATTCTTTTTTTTTTTTTCTTAAGTGCTTTTTTGTCTTCAAACACATGTGGTGTTGATGGTGTTTCCTAGCTTTATTATAAACCAGTGTTTCCTTTGTATGGTTTGATGGTTTCCTTACTCTTACACATCCAATTCAACTGCTGGAAAGCTTAAAAATTAGGTTTGTTGGGAAGGCTTCCAGGGGTTGGCTTGCAAAAGCATAACCGAGAAACACTGGTGTAGACATTTTCTTTCTTTCTGGACACCGGTCATCAAACTTTTAGTCAAAAGGGCTGAAGTCCCTCTCGAGGTTCTCAGATTCGTCATCATCAGAGAAGAAGTCGTCCTCATCAATGTCCTCCTCATCATAGTCCTCGTGCCATTCCGGGACGTACTCATCATCATACTCGTCATCCTCCTCTGCTTCATCACCCACGTCTTCACCCGTGTAGTTGTTGTTGTCAGACTCTCCTGTCTCAGAACCTCTATCTGACTTCGACCTGAAAAGAAGCACAGCTTTACTCTTCGGGCTGAATCATTTGGCAGTCAAACACCGCTATATGAAAACGCAAGACTCAGATTCTGCACAGAACACTACAGGTTAAGAAAGCACACTTCTTTCATCAAGATGCTTGAATACAATGTAAGACTGCCATGTTTGTGAGAGCTGATATCAGTCTTGTTAAATATGTAATTAACTCACTTTTTGTTCATGTCTGTGTTGTTAGCAAGGTTTGAGGCTTGTGCTGCCTCCTGATCTGGCCCAGTCTTGGACTGATATCCTACACGGAAGTCCTACCAATAAAAAAAAAAAAAAAGTAATAATAAAATAATAAATTAAAATGACCCTCTATAGCTAAACCTCAATTGAATGACTGCAAATATGTACCTAAAACAGGGATATCCACAAAGAACAGAAAGATACAAAAACTATGGAGAAGATACTAAAGTCCAGTATCTCTAAGCTCACTCGTCATTATAGACTCAATTATGAGGTTCGTCAACTGATGTTGATAACAAAAACAAGCATAACCTAGAGTTTATGGGGTCTTTTTGTTCATCTGTCTATTGAATAAAAAAAAGTGTGGGAACATACCTGAGTAGAGTGTTGCAAGATGGCCACCAGACGCTCCTGGATGCGTCGAATTAGCTCTAAGCCAGTGTTGAGGTGCTCTGGTTTCAGCAGGCGGACACAGGATGCTAGATCTGTGCACTGCAACAGGGTCTCCTCTACATAACCCAAACATCAACAGAAATTTAATGGTTCATATTCCAACAGCCAGTGCGCACCCCAAAAATGTATTAGGATAAGACTGCATACAGGATTCAATTTTTGTAAATCTATTCATCAGGTTTCTGAAATGTCTGCTTCTTTAACACTAACCAAGCAAGATCTGAAGGGCGTTGGTGTGCAGGTCCAGAGCTTCAGTCTGTTGTTCCATGATATCCATCTTCTCTGTGTCCTGGTTGTAATAGCTGTATACACACGAGTAGGCCAACACCTGTGTGGCAAAAAGCACAAATTGCCAAACTGCTTATTGTGATCACCATTAAGAAAAATAAAGAAAGGAATTTATTAAATCAAACAAAAAATAAACAGAAAATGTCATGCACAACTCACTCAGAAAATGTAAAGCAAATTAAAGGCAAAATGGTCTATACATTTGAATCCACAATTACTGAAACTAACATACTGATGAAAAATGGTTAGAACATCATTGCTTGACCAGGGGTGTTGAAACTTTTGGATACAACTGTGCAGGTGGAAACAGACAAAAAATATAACTAAAGAAGAGAGAAAACAGTGTAAAAAAAAAAAAAAAACGCTCACCTTGCGAGCTTGGGCAAGAATCTTGCAGGCATCAATAACAAATGTCAAAGACTTCATCTGCAAAGCTTCATTAATAGACGACACTTTATTTTCCAGAGTGATGGCAAAATCCTGCATAAGATGACAAAAACATTCAAAATTATACTGTAATAACAGATTATATTATACAGCTTCATTAGTATACATTATTATTATTATTATTATTATTATTGTTATTATATACATTATTATACCTTGGCCTGATTGTGGAAAGTACACCTCTCATTGTAGTCTTGGAATTTCTTCTCTTGTCTTGCAGCTTTGCTTACCTGTGATAATAGATGCATTATTACTAGTAAGTGGTAACGACAAATGATGAAGCAGCAAACTATCAGTTACATGCGTGCCATAGATCTTCAGCACAAGATGGAAAACTGCAACTACAATTTTCGAAAGAATCACTCACCATGGCTGAACAGTTGTAGTAATCTTTATGAGTTGGTTTCCATGGCTTAAGACACCTCCAGCAAAATCCATGATTACATTTGGCACAGGTCATACTACAAGATCAAACACATGTCACTCACACAATAAGGCTAACACTTTCATGTACCAGACTGTAATATGCAACTGTAAACATATGTAGGTGCATTTTCTCCTGTGCACTACGGTGCGCTACAGTTACATATATTTACTAATTCTTCTGCTGCCAAATGGCCTCTAAAGCCTCTGATTATCCATAAATCCAGAAATAGGACTGAGCACTGACAGGCATGTTTTGTATTGTATCCTGTATTTAGATTGTAATGATCAAAGTTACTGTTGGCACTCAACAATAGAAGCAGGTTAGGCCCACAAGTATTTCGACATTGGTGCAATTTTTTGTATTTATCTCCCACAATGAATTTGAAATCTAAAAAAAACAAACCTATTGATTTAGGAGAGCACCAAATCAATGATTTGGTATATTCTTAAGAATACAGGAATGGAACAATAACTTATTTAAAAAAGTATAATTTGGTTTTCCATGATATTGGCAAAAAGTATCTTAAGATGTATGTTTGAGATACTTGAGATATGGAATAACGGAGTACTGGTGATCGCTCTCATCCTGTATGTTTTTGCATGTGTTCGTATCTATACACTCACTGTAGACAGCCCTCGTTTTTCTCAATCTGCGCCTGGCAGCTGGGGCAGCGCTTGGAGATGAGTTTGGCCAAATGTTTACTTTGAGCCTCCATACTCATTCCCTCATAGTACCCTCCATCATCCATCCACTGGGACATGTGACTGCAGCTGGCTGGATAGTGAGCCTTGGAGAAGAGAAAATTGTTTCAATACAATACAATAAAACATTTTAAAGAGGAAAGTACATACATAAGTGACACTGCACAGTGTCCGCCAGTGTTTGTATGAGCCGATACATTCTTACCTCAGGGAAGTTGCAGCTGAAGCAGGAGGACCAACAGCATTTGGAGCAGGTGCCCATGCTTCCGATATTCTCTTTGCAGAGAATCTGATCACAGCCCTGAGGGTTGGTGCACCAGGTCAGGTTGGAACAGCACTCCACATAGCCCCTCAGGAGAGCGTTCTCATACTGAAAGAAGAAGGTGCAGAAGTGATTCAAGCTTTTCTCTCAACAACACAATGGAACTGACTTAGACGATATGTCCTAATGTTTTTAGACACTTGCTCATCCAGTGCTTCTTGTGAAGTTAGTGGCATATAAGGGAATTCTGTCTGCTTTACTGGAAAAACGTTTAATCAAGGTCTTTTCTGTGAGGAGTCAAAACAGCCTAAACACTCACGTACTGGCGTCAGGTAAATGGATCAGAATCGCAAACACATCACAATACACTTATACTGACTTACTTTACTCTCCTGATAACGAAACACGCATCAAGTTAATCAGTTAATGTAATTCAAGTAACAGTGTGTTTTTTGTTCTTTTGCAATTTATTATGTCAAAAACTCTGATGTCAAACAACTTAAAATCACCCCAGAGAATGCAGTTCCAGTGCCCAATAGCAGAATGCTGGGAGCTTCAAACTCCTCTAGAAGCCATTTGACATTAGGCATTGCAACCTTAGGCTCATGTACAGTGCGCCCCATTCCACTGACAGTACTGAACTGAACATATGGGTCAGTAATGAGTGCATTTTAAAGTAGCTGAATATTCAAATTGGATCAATAACGGATACATTTGGACACAGTGTATAATAAAACAAGTTCAGTTGACAATCTAGTATGTTTTAACTGACAGTAAACAGATTGAGTGCACAACAGTGATTGAGGTCAGACCTTTGCGATGGTATCCTTATCAGTAAGGATGCTGTAGAAGAACCGAGAAGTGGGCTGAGCACGACAGTCTGTGATGGGACAGTTGCAGTTCATCACCAGATTTTGTTCAATCCGAGCAGTCAGATACTCCTGCCAGCAAGACTAAGAAAAAAAGGAACGCAATTACAAAGTAGTTACAATACAATTTCCTTTCACCTGAGATCAGCTAAACACAGCAGTATATTACATAACATTACTGGACATTGAGCAACATGCATATTGTGGGAGTCAAATGAAAATCCTTTATCTTCGCAAACGAGCATCGGTCGAGCCAATAAGGCTGATTTGAGAATTTTAAAAAGAGGACCTGCAAATGCTGCACATTATATTTAATAAAAACAGTTTATTGCAGTACATTCTATTGTATTATTTTTATTCAATATTCATTATGTCTAAGCACATTTTACTAATTTAAAAAGAAAAAATGCTGTGTTTTCTGGATGCCCGGAATGGATTAATGGCATTTTAATTCATTTCAAAAGGGAAAACTGATTTGACATATGAGTAATGCAGTGATATCTTCATTTAAGATGTCAAAAAGGATTTTCAGCTCCTGGTGTTTTCTCTTTGTGAAAACCAGGTCCAAATGGCTCTTTGAGTGTTAAAGGTTGCTGACCCCTGGTCTATATAGACTATATTCTATCTATCGCGGTTCAGGTAAATGCTTAAAAATGATGCTGGAAAAACATGTTCCTAAGTCAATGGTTTGAACGGTGATGAATAATTCAGTCATAGTTTAATAATTGTCATTTTAATTGTTTACCATTTTTAATTTTTTGTTCTCGTTGATTTGTCGTTCTGAAGTAACATTGTTTATTTAGCTTTAAATAAATGTTGGCAAAATTGCACAAACTGATTAAAATCTGTTTAGAAATGGTATTTGGCTTAAATGCTGTTTAGTTTTTTAGGATTATATGTTGTACAAAGGAAAATAGTTTGCTTGTACTGTTCAGTAACTTAGTTACAAATCAAGATACAGTGGCTGCGTCCGAAATCGCATACTTGCCTACTATATAGTATGCGAAAAGCAGTATGCGAGGCGTGTAGTATGTCCGAATTCGTAGTATGGGAAAAACAGTAGGCGAGAAGTTCCCGGATGACCTACTGCTTCCGGCCGAAT
>JBBPDB010000146.1:5807242-5820473 GCA_037974465.1 Brachypetersius altus
ATTCATGTTTGTGGCTGTAATGTGACAAAATGTGGAAAAGTTCAAGGGGGCCGAATACTTTTGCAAGCCACTGTAAAAACGCAATAAAACTGAAACCATGATTTAACTGTAAAAAAATAAATAAATCATGATATACAGCCATATCGCCCACCCCTACCCAGTATTAATATATATGTATATTTGTATGTGTAGCTATATATGTACATGTGATTATTTTTTGAAAAATGTTGATCGTATTGACTGTCCTTAATAAACAAATCTGCACAAAGCAAACGTATTTGTCTACTACTATGTTGATAAGGAGGCTTCAAAAGTCAGTTCAAAGCCTGTTTAAACACATCAGAAAACAGTTCCTTACTGCAAAGGTTTCATCAACAACTTGTAGATTGATGGAAAGTGTATTTGCAGATGTGACTGGCCAATGGAGATAACGGCCATAACCTACCAGGACTGTAGTACTCAACTATCTTTGTACGGTTTCTGAACATAGGAGTTGTGGTCAACACATTTCTTTCAACTCACCAGACAATTATTAAGCCATATCTGTGTTAAAGATATAACTGATAACTGTTGATCTGTCTTAAATGATGAGCTTTACAGCACCCTGTTCTGCCAAATGGAAGGGCATCAAGAGTTGAATAATTCCAAAAGAGCAGATGTCCTGAGTCTAAACAACACTAACCAAGCTCTGAATCTAGTAAGCGTGCGACTCACCTTGCAGCAGTAGTGCATACAACAGAGCGTGGGTGCAGACTCACTTTCCCCTGAACGTGAGATGAGACACACGGGGCAGACGGCTGCAGGGCTCGGAGGAGGCTGAGGGTTACGGATCTTGAGGCCAGCGGCCAGGACCAGGGTGTCTGGATCATCTGTGTAGCGCTGGATCAACAAGTCTACATTCCACTTGCAGTGCACCAACAGGTGCTCGGCACGGTCCAGATCCAGGCTGAGTGTGCTGGCCACCTGCTGGACAGTGCGCTGCATTAGGTGCTTCACCTCCTCCTGGGTCATGGTACGGCCCATGGAGAAGAGGACTGCCTCCAATACCCCGTCCTCAGCATGCTGAGGGGCCATAATAAGGCCTCCCAGGCTGCAGGGGGAGACATACACATAGCAAGTCATAATGTGCATTAAGGAGGATGTAATGAACTAGCTTAAGCACCTTTTAAACAAAGGTTTTGATCATCTTTTAAGGCATATTACGTCTCAGATGAAAAACTATCCAAATGTACGTTTTGTTCATATGACCTGGCTGCATTATTAGTTACAAAAGATTTTCAGTCATGTCGTGTTTTTTTTTTGTTTTTTTTAAGACTTTTAGCTTTTTAGATATGAACGGAATATTTCACTCAAATCCTTGTTATTCCTAGCTTAAACAGAAATGCCATTACATAGACATTTTTTCGGAATGACAGTACTGAATTAAGTTTTTAGTAAAGAGAATAAATAAGCAACAAACATGAAAATTGAAGACTTAACTTTATTTCTTAAAATTAGTGAAACATTTGGGTAAGTAGACCCGGGTCTAAACAGCTGGCATAACTGTGTTTAAAATTTGTGAACCATTAAGCACTAGTGTCAAACATTTCTCTGAATGAGTTGATTGCTTTAAAAGAAACTTTTCTACCTGCAATGTCCCATCAGGGAGTGGCCTGCCCATAGATATGAACCAAACAGTTCCTCAACTGAACAAGAGGATTGTTATCTTCCTCATGGTTAATATTTGTTTTTCAAATAAAGAAATAACCTTATAGGAAAAAACATGCATACTGTAATACCAGGAGAAAATACATTATATCAGCCATTCTTAGCTCCAACTATTCAGGGTTCAAGGTTTAAAGACATTCATTGTAGACTAAATTAATGGTCTGAGTTCCACACTCATGCAAAAGTAAACCACAACGCTTGACTGACAAAATCTGTGTTTAGCACCAGCAAATATTTGTCTCTCCCCAATAACAGATGCCAGCAAAATCAGAGGCACAGTTGGCTTTATTTTACCAAAAAGAAAGAGTGCTTAGGTTTGCAAATTTGTAGGATATTACCCATGTTTGGTCACATCAACAAAGCGTTTCCACCATTTTTCAATTACTCTATTAAAGGGACTGGCACTGTTTCAGTAGCACTGACATACCAGCACCAGAGCTAAACAACTTTGGCCAACTGTGTTACTAAATGTAATTAATTTTATCAGGTAAAGTGCATTTTAAACGTTGACTGAAGCAAGAAAAACAGCAAGTCAAATATATTGCTTGGAGCAGTAAACAGAATGAAAACAAAAAATTAAACTTAAAAAAAAAAAAAAAAAAAAAAAAAAAAGCCTTCTTCCTGTCCCAAACCCATACACAGAAAATGAGCAATCAGTTCTAGCTCATAGCATTAGGCATGCATGTGATAAGGCCTGGCTGCTCTGAAAGGACATCCTATATAGAAGAATCCTTCCTCTCTTTACACTGAGAAATAAAAACAGCCCTGAGAAAAAGAAAAAAAACTAAGAAACAAAAAAAGAGCACAGCATATCTGCCGCCACAAATTTTGCCACCGTCTTCTCCTTCCTCCTGCTCAAGGGGTCATGGGTTAAACGTCATCAGCACACCTGGTGTCAGCCTTGCTGCTGCTGGAACCCTTCTTCAGGTCCAGCTTGCTGAAGAAGTGTGCCTGGCCTTTCTGAGGCGTTGAGGGGTCCTCCACCAGATACTCCACGATGTGGGGGTTCTCCTCATTGCGACGGATGTAACCTTTGTTGATGACATGCATGATACAGGAGAGAACGTCAGTTGTGCTGCAGCTGAATCGGACCGAGCTAGAAGAGCGACCAGTCTCCTGTTTTTGACACATGTCCAACACCTATAGCATGAAGAGAGACAGAGAATGAGGCCGGATTTCCACAACCTTCATAAGCAGGAGTTTGGGGGAAATTTCCACCGCTCTAATTACAATCATGTTTCCTAGCTCCTCTTCATTCAAATACAAAAGATATAATAATTGCACTGACTTCGTTACTTTGTTACGACTAAAACAAACAATAGGTCTGGTCAATCAGACATTACCTTGAATACCAGGTTGTCAATATGCATCTCTTTTTCCTTCTTCATGATCTGCACAATGAGGCAATACATGTAGTTTCGTTTCCTCTCCAGTGTGCGAGCTGCATCTTCATCCACATTCAGGTAGGTCTGCTTAGGCAGCAGGAAGCAATAACTTTGCTTCTCGGAGTTCTGTGCCAGCTGTGTCTTGTTCAACCTCAGCACACCTGGAGAGTCAGGGTTACAGATTACATTACACAGTCATCAGTTTAAATATACCACTTTAATGATCTGTTGTGCTTTAGATACTCCAAAAATAAGACACTATGTACAGCACATTTTCACACATTTATATTGTTAAAATATCCAAACCACAAAACAGATCACGTTTATGGTAAATGTTTACTGTAAATGTATCAGTGATGAACTCACCATTCTCACCATCCTGGCTGCAGCCTGAATGAGTAAGAACACCCTTCTCAGAAGTCAAAGGTTTGAGTGCATGGGCCAGCACAGCTGCAGACAGGCCAGTGGCCTGCTGCAGTCTCTCCACACTTACATCCTGAAAGACAGAGGCAAGGGCAAGGAGTAAGACAGAAATAACAGATCCACAACTCAAGACTCATTTTATGAGACAATGCTATCCCATATATTAAAGCCACTATAGCACAATATTTGATGCAAGTACAGTGGGTCTTTTGTACCTCTTGTTGATTAAACTGTAGCAGAATGTACATCTGCAGAGTGGAGACACAGAGTGTGCAGGAGCCATAACGGAGCTCAGCATGGCCAAGCCAGGTCCACTGCAGTCGCCGTGGCTTACTGCTGCTTAGATTGTACATGTATTGACCTAACATTTGACAAACATACATATACACTGATCAAATCAGACTATAAGGACCAGTGGAATAACCATAATTACTTAATAGATTATTTAAAAAAAATAAAATATCAAAAATGTGTGTTTGTGTGTAGTAAATGAACTAACTCTTGGTGTAGAAGTCAGCAAACTCAGCAAGGTAACCACAAAGCTGAGGGGAGAAATATTTGTTGGGGTCCTCCAGGTAGCAAGGAGCTGAGATGGCCCAACATCTTGGAGACAAAACCAGCACTTTCACATCACTTTCCTCCTCTGGTTCTGACAGTTGATCATCCATCATCTGATTAACAGACAGTCCACAAACACGCTTAAGCATAGCATTTTTTGTATTAAAGTAGGGGCTTCTTGTTAATATTTAAATAATTAAAATGCATTTATGCCTCTAAAAATAACCGGCCAACGACACAGACAGCTTCCCAAAATAGATGTAGTTCATGTTTCCATTTCCTACCTCCTCATCCATATCCTGCAGGCTCTTGTCCAGCTGCTGCAGTCGGTAGAGATGAAACTCCTGCTGGAGCTCCTCAGATTCACTCAGGTTACTTAGCATTTGCTGGGGAAACCGGTTCGGGAAGCAGGTACTGATTTGCTCAATTACCGCACTTTCCAGCCACACCTTCCCCTGACCAAGAAGACGATCACCCAGGTAGTACCTATAGAGTAAGAAGTAATTTAATAAAAAGCTACTTAATCGAAAAACTCCTTACAATTAGTCTTAAAGTGCACAATTTCTTGTACCTGTAAAAGTGCTCGAACGTGTTGGCCAATTCCAGGCCAGAGAGAAAAAGCATGGGCTCTAGGAACTGCTGCAGCTGGTTCAGAGTCTCAATATTTCCAGAGTCCACTCCACTCTCCTGGATCATGAGATCGATATACTGTGCAAACCGTTCACTCACCTAAAAAAAAAAAAAAACCCAAATAATAATAATAATAATAAGAAGAAGACGACGACTTAAGGGTTTGTTTCACGATCTTGAAACACAACATCATTTGAAAATCAAATAGGTGTTCTGTGCTCATACTCATTAATGCCCCTAATGTAATGTGCAAGTTCCTGACTCACATGCATGGCAGTTAGAATGGAGAGCTGCAGCAGTGCAGCGGAAAATCCCTGGCGCAAGGCCAGAACAAAGGCTGTCTGTTGACCAAAAAGTTCCTCCATCGCATTCTTCAGATGCAAGTACATGTTCTTGTAGAGCTCCACAAAATCTGGCATGCTATGCGTTGAATCCAGGAACTTCTTTACCTGCAGAACGCACAAACCAAACTCAGAGCAAACCACAAAGCAAGCAAATGTTCGTTTTGTGTAGGTTCCCTGGGAAGCTTAACAAAATAGCATAAAACATTTGCACAACTTAATTTCCTTATTAACTGAAGTTACCTGCTGCTGGACAACGCCCTGCCAGCACAGTGCAATCCCAGCAATACTGCTGGTGCTCTTCACTTTTGGCTTTGCAGTAGATGAAGGAGAAGAGGAGGTCACTGCAGATGCCTCTTTGTTCTTGCCTTCTTTTCCATCTGTAACGTAAGAACAACAAAAGATTGACAACTTTGACTTCTTATATGAAAGTAAAAACCAAAGAATAAAAACATGCCAACAAAAATTCAAACCAAAAGTCTTCCCGAAAGCTGGCAAGTAAAACTGAAAGGCTGTGCAATAACAAAAGAATAAGCGACATCTAAATTTCTCTATGCTTTGTTATGGTTAGTACTGAGTTGATGGATGAATTGCTTGAACCCAATGAGGAGCAAAAACTGTGACAAAAGAAACTAAAGAGAGGAAAAAATAAAGTTGCCGATTATCTTCTAAGCTGTTACTTACTCTTTACATCTTTGCTTCTGTTGATACCTTCTGAAAACAAGAAAAGTACTTTCAAATACAGAAGTCTTAATTGAATTAAATATAATCGTCAGACAGGTGGTTTAATTAACGAAACTGATCACAAAAGTGTATAAGTATAATCATAACAGCACTATAACAATATTGTTTCATTAAAGTCTGCAAATCTCTGCAACAGCTATTTAAATTTCAACCAAGCAAGCAGCACCATCAATTCCATCAAGACAGAACAGCATAAACAAAAATGTTCTTGTGTGAGCACTGTACAGAAAAATTGAGGAAAGAATGGATTTTTCAGAGCAGGCTGCTGGTTCACTCACTGGATTTAACAGGAGGTTTAAGCTCCTCTGTGTCCAGTCGACTGGTGTCAACGTGCACCAATAAATGGGTGAGGCGGCGCACACGCGAGTTGAAAATGGCTGCCCTGGTCTTATAGCGCTTTAAGGTTTCAGCATTCTCCAAATATTCAGTGAGCAACCAGGCGAGAGGGCTCAGAACAGAGGTCTCTGTGATAAACAGAAGAAGCAGATAGAGGGGAAATTCTATGCAGCAATGTGAAAACAAAAGCAACCATAACCTTTTTG
Source organism: Brachypetersius altus (assembly GCA_037974465.1). Lineage (NCBI taxonomy): Eukaryota > Metazoa > Chordata > Actinopteri > Characiformes > Alestidae > Brachypetersius > Brachypetersius altus. The sequence goes on from JBBPDB010000146.1 coordinate 5,813,573, forward strand.
TGTTTCTTGTTTGGGATAAATGAAATATTGTGGCTGTGCAGTAAAACTGGTTACCAGTGACAGTGATGCTCTGTACTATGGGGTTGATGAGGGCCTCCCAGCAAGTTCTGCCCAAAGCCTCCGCAGCCTCTGCGTCAGGGAGGAAACGGTCAGCAAACATTTGCTCATGACGCAGCGCACTGTTTAACCTGACAGAAGAACAAAAAGCAGATCAAATAAAAGTTATACAAACTTTCATTAAGACATCAGAGGTGAGAGACAATGTAACTAACTGACAGCAGAAGTATAGCTAAACATAACATAACAGTCGTTATGTTCAGTCGTGTTTAATCACTTCGGCTACGTTGTATATACACCCTTAGATCGGAATAAATGATAGTGAGTACGTCATTACAAACAGAATGCTCACTTATTAAAGAGCTGCAGCAGTTGCCCCTTATCCCCCAGGATCTCTTGGCACCAGGTGTGGGCCTTGGTTGTGTAGAAGAGGTAGGTACGGCAGCACAGCTGCTCCTTGAACACCGGCCAGAATGTAGGCTTTGGGCCCAGAACTTCAAACCCATGCACACGCGTATCAATGCCACCCTGTGAAATGTATATTGAGCTTTCAATATGTTTATCCATGTGGCTCGTTTATTTAGTTCTAATTTCACATCCATTTAAATTCATAAACAAACAAACATTACATTTGCATAACATCAAAAGTTTTCCTTTCTGACCTGTTGACACCTCTTGACCCTGATCTGAACGATGGACCAGAAGCGAGTCATATTCTCAAGCAGAACAACTCGGCTGGCTGACGGTGGCACATTTACCTGTTTAACAGCAAATCTGCATTCAGTCAAATAGAACTTTGTATTACCGTAACATTGTTACTGCTGTGATGCAAGTTTGTTTTCTCACAGTATTGAGCTCAGTATTGATGTTCGTAGGATCATCTCCTCCCAGCACCACAATACGAGCAGGCATGTAACTTGAATCCTCACTGGCAACAAGAACTGCCAGCTGCCTGTGGGTGAGAACACACACAATTAACAAGCATTAACAACAGTCATACTTGTCTTTTTCTAATTTCTTCAAATGGAAACGGGATATTCACTACATGCCCAAAAGCATTCAGAGGTCCACTGTAGTTAGTGACTTTTTTTTACTTAATCGTTGCTGATCTCATTCAACTGTACACACACTCAGTTTGTTTAACCTCCACTGCCAACAGAATGAGAGACTCTGGACAATGCAGAAGTACTGGGCTGTGAATCAGTGAAATAGGACTGATTGAACACACTCAAAATATTTTGGAGGAGTTGGAGTGATGTTAGTGATCCAGAAATAATCATCCAAAATCAGTAGCTGACCTCACTAATGTTCGTGTGACCGAGTACAATACATTAATCAAACTTTTGGACATATAAAGGTAATACAACTGATGGACTTCCCAATATCCTAGGAAGTTCCTGAAGAGCATAAATATAAAGACGACTTTTTAAAAAATAAAATAAATAAAAACAACATACCAAATTACAAATGACTATGAAACAAATATATTTAATAAAATATTTATACCTTATGACGACCCCCTTGTGCATGTAGATATTGATAAAATGGGAACCTGTGCAACCATTGGATTCCCAGTAAGATTTTGGGTTCTTGTCTGTTAACTTATTAGCTCGATGATGGTTTGAGGAGACTTCCACCTTCTCCCAGCATTTATCCTCTTTCAGTTCCACACTGGAGCCTGAAAAATACAATTCATCATGATGCAAAGGGAATTAACTGAACTCAACACTGATCTGCATTAAGAGGTTACATATCTGTACTGCACTTTAAATGCAAGACAATCAAAACTCTGTAATGTTAATGTCAAATTAAATACCACACTACTACACTGAAACAGCTGAACAGTAACTGTTCCTCGGGAAGAAAACATTTAAACTAAAATAACATGAAATGTCAAGGTCAGATGGATTACTTAACAGAGCACAGCCAACAACCAACAGCAAATGGAAACAAGAGATCTAATGCTTGAGGACACTGGGCTGATCTCCCAGAACGGTTTCAATCGCAACGGTACTTCATCACGGACACTGCAGTTTAACCCAAGACTGGGCTTAATCCATGTTTCGGAAACTTTCTCCTTATGGGTTTTACTTACATGTTCTAATACGTTCCTACTCTTTGTGCATCCATGCAAACGTGAGGTTCTTGCATCAACAAGTGAAGTAGTCACACAATGTGCACTACTTTAAACAACACAAAACCTCACATTACACAAAACTTCCTTGTTCTTTATGACACCAGTCACCAGTTCTGAGCGGTTACCCATTGTTTTGACTCCACGTGCTGTCTTGCAGTTAAGATGGTCCTAACTACAACGCTTTTGGGAAACCAGACAGCTTTAAACATTAGCTAAACTCATACCAGATAATTTGGTACCATAAATAAAGTGTAAACAACAATAAAAAACACACCGATATTAGGTGCATTGTTCTCACACTCTTTTACTATGAAGCCGAAATCCTAAGTATTCGGTTTCTTAAGTATTATTCTCTTTCTAGTTCTAGTATAATTTGCGTCGTCATTAACATAGGTCACTATTTCTGTGACTTTTTTTACTCCTGGTATCAACCAGAATTTTCATAAACAGGAAACAAAGAATGTCCTTTTCAAACCTTGACACAAGTTGCGTAAGAACACATCAAAGAATGGGATGTTAATAGGTTGATGGTTTCTGCGATGTTCCTCAATTTGTCCCAACACCATCTAAGGGAAACAAAGGAGGAATATATGTTTAAGATCAAACATTTCCTTTCATCCTAAATAATTTGTTTATTAAATTATAATTCCTCAAGTATTACAAAGGGTAGAAGAGTTTGACTGTTTATGACCTGTATGCACCCAGCCAGCACACTGGTGGTCATCTTCTTGTAAAGACTGGCGTACTTTTCACAGTCATTAATCAGATCGCGTAGCTCTGTGACCATCAGCAAATTGGTGCTGTGCTTGTCTAAAGCTTTGACGAGAGCATCCTTAGTGCCAAGACGACACATAACTACAGCGTAGTCTTTGTTCAGAGAAGCCAGTCGGTAGAGGAAACGGATGAACTGCTGTACAGTCTGGATGACGACAGGAAAAAGGCAAAAAATATAGAAAGCACTGAACATGCTGAATCAATTGCATGAAAAAAAAATGGTGCATGTTAAAATGGCTACCTCTCTGTCATTAATGCAAGCTGTCATCGAAGACAGGCAAGGTTCAATGCTCTCATGCCAAGGTAGGAGATCTTCCTGATAGTTGTCCAAGAACTTGTTCAAGATTCTGTTAAGACAGTAAAAATAAATAAGCTTTATTTTTCAGTCTTAGGCCTAGTCCACGTACACGGCTATATATTTATTTACGTACACGAAAATTGCAAACAAATGGTCAGAAACTGGTCAGTACTGATTTTGTGCTGCTTCTGGGTAATTTCTGAAACTTCTAAAAGGAAAGTAACCTTAAAAAATGATGCTGTACACACTAAACTACATCTATTTATGACAATAGGTCTCCCAAAACTGTAAACAAGCCACTTACCTGAGTATTGGGAGCTGCACGGCACGCTCCACTCTGTGCTGGTCCATGAGGCGCACCAGGTCCTGAAAGGTGTCTCTGCTACGCATCACCTCATTTCTCTCCTCTTCTAGTTGAGAAGTGTCATCACACAGCAGCTGCTCTAAGGTCAAAACTACCTCTTTCGTGGTGGTCATCTCCTTCAGACCCACCACCAGCATCTTTAGCTCTGTGTCCTTGAAATCAAGCTCCTCCTTAGACTCTGTTGGGCACCAATGCCAAAAATGTCAGGTATGAAACAACAGAATGACCCATTTGCTCTACAATATAAAATAAATAAATATATAGATAAAAAACAACAGAAAAAATTTAACATCATTACCTTTCTTTTCAAGTTTGTGAACATTGGAGATGTGGTTGAGAGCAATTATTGCCAGCATTGTTTCAGAGCGCTGGGCAGAAAGGCACTTTTTAAGCACAGTAGTGACATCACAGGCCACCAGCTGCTCTGCCAGGCTCTTGTGATTGGAGATCAGCATGATTATGACCAACAGGCCATTCCGCACAGAGAGCCCACACCTGAGTTAATCAGAGTGCGCACATCATTAGAGGATTCATAAAAATGTCAAGAGCAGACTATCTTTCAGAGCAGATATTCACTATAATTAATGAAATTCATCTTTCTACAATTTCAATGTAAAAAAAAAATTCACAGCTTCAAAAACCCTGGAAAAATGCAAAGACTGCCTGAAGACTATTACTAATGTAATTAACAGAAACAAAAAACACAATTGAACTTTTCATTTAAATAAATATTTAAGACATTCATCGTACAACCTTGCATAACACCTGCGAGAAAAATTACATAACATTTCAAGAGATGGGATGCTGTGTAAATATCTAAATGAAATCAGAACACGATGTTAAAACTGAATTGATTTGGGGTGTTTTTGTAGAAATGATGCTCACTTTGAATTTGACACAAGCCCCATGTTTTTTTTTATTGGGGCAGCGGCTTGTTTACCATTGTGTTCATCACATCTTTGTTTAACAACACAAACATTTAGGAACCAGTTGCTAGAATCCAATAACGGATTTTTAACCTTTCTGATTTCTGCAACGAACTGTGATCACAGACATATTTTTACAAAGTTTTTGTGAGATTATGCAGTGATTTCCTGTGTCTGTTTTTACTGAAGTGTCGATGGAGAACCAGACAATCATGTTTTTTAATACTGGTTTTTGGGCTTGACCCATGCATACAGGGACTTCTCTGGATCCTATAAATTTTTCAATTATATTATGTAGATTATGAAAACCATATTCTTTAAAATGTTGTGCCCTTTGAAACATTACATTGAGGAAAGCTGTTCTTAAATTGTTCTTCTGTAAGTCTTCTGAAAGTTCTCCCTTTTTTCCAGTCTTTTGTTACCCTGTGCCCACTTTTTTGAAAAGGTTTTACTGGCATCAAATTCAAAATGAGGATATATTTTACAATTTATTAAACAATAACATTGCTTTGTTCCTTCTGTTCTATTTTAAGTTAAATGTGGGTTTAGCTTTGCAGATCACCTCATCCTGTTATTTACATTTTAGACCTAACTTTTTTGGACAAGAAAAAAATGTAACCAAAGAAGAAACCCATGCCACCGTAAATAATTCAAGCTTCTATTGGCACTTCTCTTACAAGCACAGCAAAGGCAAGACCCGGTATGGCAGAGCACTGTCCTCTCTAGAACATGTGAAAACACCCCTGCACAAAAGACAAACCACTGGACGAACCATTGCTGTCTCCTGATGTAAGAAAAGACAACACTGGCCATCCCCCAAAGTCAGTTACTTCTCACAGACCGTCTCTCAGACAGCCACTTCTCACATCTACTGCGAAAAACACTCAATCAACTGTTGTCTAAACAAAAACAGATACTGCTTTTCGACCTTCTGTGAAAAGTAAGCATGTTGCCAAATGTCCTATACCCAGACTGTATAAAAATGCAAAATGCTTGGCAAATATGTCGCTAAATAGTTGCTACAAAACAAGTCTCCCACAAAATATGCATTTATAGCCGACATAATAGTATCAATACATGACCAATACAAAAAAAATCGAGGTAACCTTTTGTTGCTGAAAGGATCCAACACACAGTTAAAGCTTTTAGAAAAAATTCTGGCTATTACTACATAGTTTGGGTTTTAAAGGGCAAAAAAAAATTACAGCAGCAAATTGAAAGAGACTGTATAAAACACACTCCACATGAATATGTTAATCTTAGAAACTCTGTTATTATTCCTTATAATGTGCTACAGATATATGGTAATCATACCAGTTAGACAAAGATCTACCATAAAACTTAAAGGAATTCTAATAATTGGGGCCACTAGTTTTTGGGTTGTTTTTTTTTTTTAATAGTGGTCAGTCACCAACCCGGAGGTGTTCAGCATAAGGTCCACTGCAGAGGGGATGGCACCCAGAAGTCCCTTGGAGCCTTCAGGAGTGGCTGAGCCAATGCTGGCGAAGATCTCTAGCATCATCTGAGTTCCAGACTCAGAGAGGGGCAGACAACTTCCTACACTGCGCAGGTCATGCTTACTGGCACCTGTGATGACCTTCAGAGTCTGGACAAACAACATGTAGAACAGTGCTCAGGTTCAGCACATTTCAGTTTTTTCTTGCACAGCTAATAAAAAGCCTTGAGTTAAAGTAAAAGGTTTAGAGTAGAAAAAACTCTACAGAGAGAGGAGCACTGATATATACATATAGATACAGATCAGTGGTTCCCATTCTTGGACCTGGAAGATCACTGCTCACACTTTTTCTGCTTTAACTCTCTCATTGAAACAAAATACACACACACATTTCTTTGGGTTATGATGTATTGACTGAGGAACAAGCTTCTTTCAATGGCTAAAACGATAACAAAAAGTGGTAGACTTACCGCAAGGGCTATCTGCTGGACTTGTGTGCAGGTAGGATACTCCTGCATGCATGACAAGATAGCCTTCACACCACCCTCTGTAGCAAAGGAAACCCGCCACTCATACTTGAGCATGAGACTGCGGGTCAGGAGCAGAGCAGTGACAGCATTTTGTTGTGGCTGGCTGCCAATCATCTCCACCAGCACCTTTAAGACTTTGTCCCTGCACACCAGTAAAATAGTAATGTTAGTGTTTCAAGTCAATTACCTATTATTTCTAACTTTAATTTTAAAAGATGCTACACTGTGTTGCCACATGCAAGAAAATGTGGTACTGAACTGGAAAGAAACTATACAGGTGACTAGTGGTGCAACGGATCAAAAAAATCACGGTTCGGATCGGATCATGGTTTTAAGTCACGGATTGGATCAGTTTTCGG
>JBBPDB010000146.1:5838126-5857688 GCA_037974465.1 Brachypetersius altus
AACCGTACCGAACCGTGACATCTGTGTACCGTTACACCCCTTATATATATATATATATATACATATATATACATATATATATATATATATATATATATATATATATACTTACGTTAGTCGTTACAGTTGGTTTCATGTTCTTCAACAACAGAACCACTGAGATGCACTGCCCGACCAAAAAAAACAACCAAATAGAACTGAGCCTCCTATTGGATAATTACTCCATGGGTCAATATGGTTCAGCTGGCATCAAGTTATTTAACCCTAACTGATGCAGTGAGTAGCTTCCCATTTCTTAAACAACCAAGTCCGGAGACACATCCTGTGTTCTTGGAAAAGATGTTAATCTGTTTCAGAAGAATCAAATTATTGCCACGCATCAAACAAAGACAACATCTAAGGAGATTGCTGAAGCTACTAAAAAGAAGGTCATGTGGTCTCAAGAGTCCAGATTTGCCCTGTTCCAGAGTAATGGGCTCATCAGGGTAAGAAGAGATGCGGAAGAGGTGTTAGTACAAGCCTGTGGGGGCAGAGCTCTGATCTGGGGTTGCTGCGCTTAAACCTGGCCAGGTCTTGGTTCAGCAACGTACCCAAAGAATTAGGTCAGCTGACCTGGCATGGGCGTATTCCAAGATGACAATGCCAGGATTTATCTGGCTCAAATTGTAAATGTGGTTCAAGGAGCATGAGGCAACTTTTTCACACATGGACTGGCCCCACAGAGTACAGATCTGAATCCCATTGAGACTCTTTGGAATGTGCTGGAGAAGTCTTTGCGCAGCGTTCTGACTCTTCCATCACCACCACAAGATCTTGGTAACAAATTAATGAAACTCTGGATGGAAATAAATGTTGTGACATTGCAGAAGCTTATCAAACCAATACAAGAGTGAATGCATGCAGCAAAGATACTGCAGTATCTCGGTTAAATAGATTTAAGCTGTTTTCAGGTAAGAAACAGTTGTGGAATTCTTAAGCACTGATGTACGTCGCTCTGGATAAGAGCGTCAGCTAAATGCCGTAAATGTAAATGTAAAAGAGCCAAAGCTTTGTGGTGAATCAGAAGACCCAAAGCTTTGTGGTGAATCAGAAGAGCCGTAGCTTTGCGGTGAATCAGAAGAGCCGATCCTTTGCGGTGAATCAGAAGAGCCGATCCTTTGTGGTGAATCAGAAGAGCCGTAGCTTTGCGGTGAATCAGAAGAGCCGATCCTTTGTGGTGAATCAGAAGAGCCGTAGCTTTGCGGTGAATCAGAAAAGCCGTAGCTTTGTGGTAAATCAGAAGAGCCGATGCTTTGTGGTAAATCAGAAGAGCCGATGCTTTGTGGTAAATCAGAAGAGCCGAAGCTTTGTGGTAAATCAGAAGAGCCGAAGCTTTGTGGTGAATCAGAATATCCCCCTTCTTTTTCCTTTCGGTGCTCAGCTCTCTCTCTCTGTGGCTCAGCTCTCAGCAGAACTTTGTTTTGATGGGCAGCATGGCCAATTAGTTTTTTTTCCAAAACTCCTTAGAAAAAACATTTGACCTTTGAGAACAGGTGGGTGGAGTCCTGTTGCTCTAGAGGACAGAGCCGTGGTCTGATCAGAGCTGATTGGTCAGAAGAAGCTGGTTTATTTAAAAATAAATAAAATAACCACAGGGACCCAGTGATGTGAAGGTACCCAGTGAAGTCTGCAACATGACAAGTGTATTGAAACAAAAGCAATACATTTGGACTTCTAAAGTTAGATCAAGTATTGACAGATACATTGAAGACATTCATTCAAAAATAATAATCTTGAAGGACTTTAACCCATAAATCAGTCATTATGTAAGTGCATGTCATCTCTACCCCCAACAGGTGAAAGGCTCTCTGGGAATAAACGTGTTCAGTAGTGTAACCGCAGCCATTGCCGTCGCTCTGTTGTCGCTGGACTTCGTTGTGTTTTTGGGTGAAAACCCTTGCAATCAGCCTGACAGCGATGAGACATGTGCGGCTTTCCTCCAGTTTATGGTGGGTGATGGATTTATTCCATAATTTACTTTAAAAACATTAATTTTACAGCAAAAACTTAATCTCTAGATGATTGATTTATGGTGGAAAATGTGATTTTGCAGGTATTTCTCATATCAGAAGTGCTTATGTCCTGAATCTCAAATCAGGCAATCATTCTAAGACCCTGTTTCAAGTTTCACGTTTGTCATATACAGAGAACATCATTACTAGCAATGTCCCCCTCTACGTTTTCACAGCAAAAATGAAAATTATAATCGAATGAAAGTAATAAAATAATACAAATATTCTTGTTGTAAAATAAATTATGGATCTTGTTGAAGAAATATTATTCTTATTATAGTTTCTCATATATTCAAATGTTATTCATGCATATTCAAACACTGTTTTCATTAATGAAAACACATATGTTAGCAAGTTGAGCACACATGTAGATAGATAGATAGACAGCCTTTGTTTGTCACATACACAGTTACATGTAGTGAAACTGGAAGAGTTGCTGCCGGCGTGCGCAACGCATTCAAAGTAGGAAATACAAACAGCCCCTCCCAAACTGCCCCATTGAAGGACAGTTTGGGAAAGGGAAAAAAAAACTCTGTAATTATTAACTGGGGCAGCGGGAGTAGACCTTGGGAAAATAGAACACTGTCTTTTGTGAATGCCCAGGAGATTCCGCCATCTTTGTTTACAGGAAACTCCAGACGTGAGAAGGACGAGGTGACCCGGCTCTAAGCCTCTGGGAATGCAGAAGACGGAATCCTCCCCTTCTATATTATGATAAATGCCATAAATGTAAATGTAAATTTAAATATTGTCACGCTGTTGGTAATGTGTGTGGAAGGGAAACACCAGAACAGACTTCCATACAAACACTTATGTGTTTTATTTGGCACATAAAACACCACAGACCAGGGTAGGAAGCCCAACATGAATGTATGCTAACGTGCTGAACCAAGGAAAACAGAAACTATAAATACAGGGGAAACAGGCCAGGGACCAATGGGGAGACAGAGAGTAAATTAGGAATGGGAGACAGGTGAGACAGGATAACTATAAACAGGTTAAAGGAAGTCTGTACATGAAAGGAGGCCATGGGGTCAATGCGCCCCCAGGCGGTCGCAGGCGGAACTATCCAGTACACACAGTTCCTCTGCTGACTGTGACACATGTGGCCTTTAAGACGGAGTTGTACTTTTATGGTGGCTAAGTTATCATCTGTTGCTCTGTTAACACATACAAAAATATTTACAGTTGATACTAAATGAGGCATTCTATCTGGGGCCTTCCTCTGCGGTTCTGCAATAAGATGATAGAAGCTGACAAAGTACTCCATAGTAACAGAGTGCTAAAGAATATTTCAGATCATGAAGAAAATCCACTTGATTACCTGGAATCTTGGTTCCAGCCTCTTCTACAACTGCTCAGCCGGTCAGGTGAGCCGAGATACTTGGTGCATCAGGGACCACCACTTGGTAATTGGGAGCTGAAATGCCAAGTCTCTCAGAAGTCACTACCATTTAGCAAAACTACCTTGTGCAGCTGGAGGACACCATTCACTACCTCCTCTTCAAGGAACATCAAAAGCCCTGGAGGGTGCCAAAGTTCTAGTCACTTTTGACAGCAATGTCCTTAGGGCTCCAACGCTCTGCCTGGTGCATCAGGACTGCCGGGAACTCCTAGAGCACACGTTTGTAGATTACATATTTAAACAGGATGCACTTGGCTGTTTTACCAGTTGTTTGCCTGACTTTGTTTCTATGTTTCCACCATTTTTTTTCTCATTTCAAGTGTTCTACAGCTCTAAGAAAAAAATAAGAGACCACCGCAGTTGATTTTTAAATCAGCATCTCTATGAGTATGACGATGTCAGTGTCTGTTAAATTCCTACACAAGCACCTCATTCTACTTTACAAAGGTAATTTTGTTTAAGAGTAAGCAAGAGATTTGTTTTCTTTGACTTATTCAGGCTCTTTAAAGACTGCCTCATTTCTCTTATTTTGATGTATTGTCCATTGTGAACCGATCTGCCGTAATGAGTCGAAAGTCTGCATTCTATTTGTTGAGATACGGGCTAATTATGTTGAAAAACATTAAAAATATCGATTTTTCTTTTTTGGTCTTCAAGAAAAGGTCTTCAAAATTAATCTCTCAAAGTTTCATCATAGAAATAATAGCGAAAATGTACTTAAATGGCTATTTAATCTGAGTTGTAGCTCTCAAATCTTACAAAAGAATGTCCAAAATAAGTGCTGTTTTCGCCTATCCTCTGAAAGATCACAATCTCAGCTGTCCAAAACGTCAATCCCTGATCTTTTTAAACCTATGAAAATGCTTAAATCATGTACCCAAAACCTTTTCAGTTGCCAGTAGGAAACCCTGTCTGCCCTGCCCTGCCAAGGCTGTGTCCGCCTACCCCTCGACAGATTAGCAGTGTTCTGTGTATATATCAGAAAATATCTCCTCACAAAGATCGGGTTTAACATTTGTATTTTGGGTCAACATCATCGAAGTTGTTTAGAGTGAAGTGGGTCTTGTTGTATGATTGCTGTTTGGTATAATTTCATTGTCAAAATAATGTAAAATAGCCTAAACTCAGTGGACGTCTCTAATTTGCACTCTGCTGCTGGCCAGCAAGACTGAATCAAGTTGGTCAAAGAGTTCTTTGGCACTAGTGATATGTCTTCAGTCTGATTTAATGTATTTTTCTAAGTATCTAAATGCCTGTAGTAAAATGTTGTTGTAGGTGAATACTATGGATTGTAACAGATATCAACAAACAACTGACACAAACTTTAAATGCGATTTTCTAAATGCGGTTTTTCAGGTGGAAAATGGTGCTGTGCTACCATAATTCAAATGATTGTAACTTGACAACCGTTTAAGATACAGCTTTGACCAATATATAATTTTAAAGTTTAAAGCTTTTCTCATCTTTCTAATGGTCCCAAAACCTAATTTTTGAATTTTGGGTCACTGTGACTCGGGTCACAATTCCTTTATAATTAAGCTTTAAAAACAATATTGTTATTTAGAAATTAGGACTAAGCAAAGCAGTTCAGTTTAATAGTAGCACCTCAAAAAGATAAATAAAATACATTTTTGCTGTGGTGTCTTTTTTTCCAGAGCTGTATATTTAAGTTTGACTAGTTTACTAGTGTGTCAGGTATGGGCTATGCCTGCTCAGGAAGGAGGCACAGTTGCAGACTTCCATAGTTTTTTCTTTCTTTTGTGTATTATTATAAACACAGAAGGTTCGATGGCCAAAACGCAAAACAAGCAGAACCTGAACAGGCACAAACCATGGTAAGTGTGAGGGACAACAGACGAACATAATTTTAATGGCCAATTTGGTGCACACTTCTGGATGAAATTGTGTTGGAATATATAATCAATATAGACATGAGGTTGCTAGTGTTCGTGAAACTGAAACACTGTATTGCATGCATTTCATACAATTCCAGTATGCATATTGGATGCTTATCAGATGATTCGCTGCTCTTTGCAAGCCTGTAATGCCGTGAGTACAATAGCTATGCTGAGGCAAGAATGGAGCAATCTGACCGAGCTTCTAAGAAGAGGCTGATGTGTGGGAAACACAATAAGGGTTTAATTGAAGGTAGGAAGGACTCAAGAGCCTAGAGAAATAATAAAGGCGGGGAGAAGATAAAGGATGGAACAGAGAGCTTTGGGATATTGCTATGGTGATAAAGAACCTGTCTCTTCTACCGACCTGACTTGGATTAACAAAAAGAACAGCACCTTCTTCGGGCCACATATACTACTACAAAAAGATACACCTTTCACATAGGCTGCCTCCATTTAGATTTTGCAGCAACATGGTTATTTCATTTTCTTCCGATTCTCAGATGTCATGATTTCTGATTTCGTTCTAAAAAACAAAAAAGTTCTTAGCAGTTCATAACCATAAATATAAATATAACTTCTTATTTCATAAGATTAATTATATGAAAATTGAAATATGATAATTAGGAATGAAACAGAGGGACAAGAACGAAAAGTTCAGACAATGCTAACGTGAAATATGAAATCATTATCCAATATTTAAAGGAATAAAATGTACCAATTTTTCCACCTACCTCAGACGTTGTTGATCAGCCAAGACATGCTTGGAGTCCAGTTTTTGTAGACTTGTGGATGTGGTTTAGGACACTAAATGGCTTACTGTGGGCTATTAAAATGAACAAACCTGTTCCAATTTATTTAACAGAGTGTATTCTTCATACCATCTCAGGACTGCTGATCCAGAATCAGCTTTTGACAATGAATGACATGAATACAGAGTAATCTGATCCAAGATCAGTCCTCCTTATGATTGCTTTTGGAATACCAGTCCTGGTGAAATGGCTTCCTGTAGCTGTGCAATTCTGGACATCTTATTGCTCACAGTAAATTATACTGTGCCTAAACCACATCAGCAGATGTGTCACCTTCATAAGAGCCGGGTGTGGTTCAAACAAGTTGAAAGAATTGAGTCAGTATTAACTTCTAGTGTTTCTAATGTCTGGCAGCATGAGTTCTAATCTGAAGAAGTAAAATTTAAAATATATAGTGGCTGTAAGTGAAGTATATAGAAAATGTTTAAATGTAATTTTTGTCAAACTATTCTTGTAAACTAAGGACCAGAGAGACAGTGTACTATGGGGCTGGGATGAGAATTAGACCAGTTGTCGGTTCACAGCAGCATTGACTTATTACCAGAATGCTGACATTTAGGATAGTCCTTAGCAGCATAACCACAGACACTGTCAAAAACTGCAGACAGTGTGGACAGATTAAAGTGACAGTGTGTATAAGGTCAATGAAGTGTAAAATTTAATGTGTAAAATGGCTGCATGCAGTAAGTTTAAGGCAACAAGTTATAGTAAAGAACAGAACTGAGGGAGCAGTTTAGTCTGAATGTTTAAAAGTCTGTCAGGCGCCAGACTGCTGATGGAAATGGAAATGGGTGTTTAGGTTATGCGTGTATCATTTCTGTTGTTTTGATTTTTTGGAAACAAAATAATCATGTCTTTAGAAGCTACTTTTTTCCCAATAAAAATTATGTCTTGTGGCTATGGAATCTTAAGCAACTGCTTGTCCTGCGTATGACAAGAAACAACTTTGTTTTTAATAACTTAAGGTGGGGAGATACAGGGACAATTCCATGATTATTATGACGTCTCATAATTAAAGAGGACAGTCAGAGTACCAGTTTAGTGATCTTTGTCACGAAATGGCCAAGTTGTACTGCCAGACCTCCTTAGAAGATTGGAAGGGAACTCTAATGTTTCATTTATGCTCTTTGTGTTTACAACCCTTTGGCCTCCCTTAAACAGTAAGTGTCCTTTCCAGGCAGTCGCTCCGAAGGCACTTTAATGTATTGATTTCTGTATTTTTTTCTCTCTCTCTCTCTCACTTTATACACAGTTATACTAAGTTATACACCTTCATTAGGTTCATAAATCAGCCACAAATCTTTATGTCCGGCAATGCCTGGTATGCCCGATTTGCTATCAGTGAAAAGCAATCTTAATCTTAATGCTTCAGCATATCAAGACACTTTGGACTACATCATGCTCCCAACTCCGTGGACACAGTTTGGGGAACAGCCTTTCCTACTCCAGCATGACTGTGCCTCAGTGCATAAAGCACGCTCCATTAAGACACAATTTTATTAGCTGGGTGACTAACCATGACAGAGCCCTGACCTCAGCCCAATGCAACAGCTTTGATATGAACTGGAACAAAGATTGCAAGCCAGGTCCTCTCGCCCAACATCAGTGCCTGACCTCAAATACTCTACAGAAATGAATGGGCAACAAATTCCACAGAAACTCCAAAATCTTGTGGAAAGCCTTCCAAAAAGAGTGGAAGCGGCTATAGTTTTAAAAAGGGGGGCCAACTCCATATTAAAGTTTATGTATTTAAATGCAATGTCATTAAATTCCCCGTTTGATGAAATGGACAGGCATGCCAATACAGTACTGTCCGTATAGTGTATGAGAGTGCCTGTTTTTTCCTCTTTCAGACACTGGGTGGCTGTATTACCCCACGCTAACACAGGCCTCCTCTTCGCAGCGAAAGTTTGGAGGAAAACAGCACGATCTAATTGATCAGATTAAGTAATGTAATCAGATTGCTTTCCAAATGCATCGGTCTTTTAACATATGTGAGCAGGAGTGCTGGGACAGGGGCTACATACAGGATGAGAGTGCTCCAAACCCAACTGTCTTTAGTACATAGATCCAGCATCATTAAGGTGCCGCGCGCGCCCCCGTGTACAGTGAGGGTGCGGGATAAAGGACGTCCCGGAGCCAATCTGTGCTTTAGGACCAAGAGGAAGGCGAGCGTGCCTTTATAAAGACGGCAGGTCACGCGTCTTTCACGCACCTAGTCCTGGAAACGCGGGAGGTGTGCGGGCGAAGCCGCAGTGTGCAGCCGGACTCCACATGAAATCTCCCCATAACCAGAGGCGCGTCGCGGCTGCCTGACCATCTTCTCCCTGACTGCACGGCACTCGGGCACTTTGGACTTAGTTCATTTCCCCACACACATTCTTCGGCAAAACCTCCCTCGAGGATCAAGAAGGCGACCAATATACACAACTGCTGCGCTGCGGTTCATCGACTCCATGCGTTCAGCTGGAAAGGTAAGCAGCTGTCTTGCCAGTCAGATCACGAACTTGGACTGCAAATGAGAGATTGCACCAAGATGACACCGATGCATTCTAGCCTCCTGCATCCTATCAGCTTTGGGAAGACTCCTTTGCACCAAAAAAAGAGAGAGAAATCATTGTCCTTAATATCTTTACAGCTTGTTGTTATTAGTGTCCTGACGTCCTATCAGCTAAATTGAACCTGAGGTTTCTGCTCTAATACCTGGAAATATGAGGATTGCAGAAGCATAGACACAACCTAATGCCCCCCCAAAAGTAAGCAGTAATGTCTTAAGGTATCTGTAGGTAATTTATCACATAAAATGCAGTCAGAAATAATTTTATTATATGCATTCAGTTATGAGTAAAGGAAGCAAAGGTGTGGAATTGGGTGTGATTGAGATACTACTAGGAATGTATTCACAGTTATAAATGGTACAATTATTATGTTGAAGTTTGAAGAAAAAAAGAATAGTAAACACTAATGTTATGTCTGCAGATGCATGGGAAAGAAGAACAATACATAAATTATGTGCCTGAGTTTGCTGAAGATTGTTTTAGCGTTAATAATGATTCCCTATAGATCACATATTCCAAAATTAAAACTCTCATCACATGGGCTATTGCATTTCAAAAGCCCCTGGAGGCCCGGGAAAAAAGCTGCAGAGCTCCTCCACTGATAGTAAGAAATGAATCAGTCTTCGCATGCAGGCAACAACCAATGGATGCAATAGAGGAATATGACATTGCCTCTCTCTTGAATACCCTTCAAAATAACAATAAGCCTGTCCAGAAACTCTGACAGGATAAAATCCGCACTGATGGAGATCAGACGCTAGGACATCTGACATAAGCCAGTGATTACACTAAGTACTGCAGGTGTAAGCTGCTCATCTTTTGAGTAGTGCTCAATTGTGCGCTCACACTTTTGACAAATGCTTTTCAGATGTAATGGCCAATTTTTTGCTACATTTCAGCAGAGTGACATGCATACAGATTACATTTAGACTGGAAATAAATTCTGCTAGTATATGCCTTCACTTACGAGATTTCTACAACAGAAATCTGCAACGCTTTACTGAAGGGTAGCATCTGTAAGGCTACATGACACCAACATCAGCTTTTTATAACTGTCATAAACCTGCATAGAAATGATAGAGGTTTATTCTAATAAGCATCACTTGTAATAAAAGTGGCTAAAGTCAGTTGTGATATTATTTCACCTCAGAAAATGTTATGACAACTGATGCTTTTTGGAATGAACCTTTTTAAATGACTGTCAGTTGTAATGAAAGGCTAGTGTCATGTAGCCTTTTGATTGCCACCCTACAGTAAAGAGTTACCCAAAAATGTTTTTCATGCCTTAACTAACAGTAATGTTAGTTAAGAATACCAAAAGAATAAAATGCGCTGTCTGACCCATCAAAATGGTTGAAGAACTATTTTTAGCTGTTCTTTGTCAAATAATGTTGAAATCCAGCCTTCCAACTTTTTAGCCTTTCCAGTATTGAAGCATCTAATTGGTCACAGGACAGTGCACAAAGAGCAAAATCTGCTTTCAGTTCTTTTTGCAGTGGACTTAAACAGTAAGGCTCACAGCTGAGGGCATTTGACATTTTTCTGGACAAGACCCATGTTTTTAATTGTCTATCCGGTCTTATCTCTGTATAGTAAAATTTTTTTGGTTCATTATTATTATTATTATTATTGTTATTATTATTATTATTATTATTATTATTATTATTATGGACCCATGGTATTCATTGCTGGTATTCAGGTGTCAGAAGGGAAACTATTTGCAGACAGTTACGTTGTAACAGCAATTGAGCTCAAGAATACAGCTCCTATGTAAGACTTAGGACTAAGGATTAGGGTTTGAAGTTACATTATTACAGTACACTATGCTACAATAAGGCTTATATGCAGCTTCCTTTAGGACCTTCAGAACTGGAATATCTCTCATCTTGGATAGGAGTGCTTTCTTGCTGAACTTAGCAGAAAAGTGTGTGTAAATTCCTGGGAACATGGCCATGTAGTTTTAGATGATTCAGTGGCGCAGAGGCAGGAATCAATGGCTCAGGGATGCATGACAGTGTAGGCTGCATAGTCAGGCTTTACATAGCTGGAAAATAATACATAGGTCTGTTCGAGGTCCTTAAAAGGAAATGGAAGAGGTGTCAGGCATTTTGATCGTATGTATAGCAAAGCTTTTGATGGAACTATTCCTTCACAAAAAAAAAAAATTGCAAACATTTAATTTGTTATTATGGCCAGTGAATAAGATTATGAAGGTATCAGTGTTTTGGTATTCATATAAAAAATGTTGGGAAGTGGATCACCAAGTGGATCTGTTA
The DNA here is from genome assembly GCA_037974465.1 of Brachypetersius altus. Lineage (NCBI taxonomy): Eukaryota > Metazoa > Chordata > Actinopteri > Characiformes > Alestidae > Brachypetersius > Brachypetersius altus. Next base: position 5,849,124 of record JBBPDB010000146.1, read on the forward strand.
ACCCTACATTGAATTACAACAATTATGTCCTGATGTGCCTTTCAGAAATACAGTAACCTTATGTAAGACATGCAGCTGTAAACCATCAACACACTGATACATTTATACAGCATTCTCTCATTCATTAATCATCAGTCACTTAAGCGGCACTCGATCATCTATAAATCATACATCCTTAATCAGCATCAGCCTTGTTAGTAAGAGTATCAGAAACATAGTTATTACACACTGCACATTACTCATCAGTGGCTGTAAATTTGAAAGTCAAAAATCTTTGCTTTGAGCGTGTCATACAAATGACTCCTGATTCCTTTGATAAAGATCTGGCTTTCTCAGAATAGCAGCTTTGAAGTGGAAGATTTTGCACTTCTGCTGGTGGTGTTATTTTGTATTGAGACAAGGCTCCTGGGTATAAAATTTTTTTTAAAGAAAAATGGAAGAATCCTTCTAGCAATTAATGTTTAGTAATTGATATTACCGAATGGGCAGCTGGTAGCCCAGTGGTTAGGGCGTTCTAGGAAGTTGTGGGTTCGATTCCCAAGACTGCTAAGCACCTCTGAGGTACCCTGAGCAAGGTACCGTCCCCACACATTGCTCCCTGGGAGCTGTGCTCCTGCCTGCCCGCTGTTTCATTTGGGGAATGGGTTAAATGCGGAGGTTGAATTTCATGCTGTTCACACTATGTGCTGTGGTGTATGACAGAATCACTTTCACTTCATAACAAAGGCAAACATATAGCATACACCAATCAGCGATAAAATTACAACCACTTGCTCTATTGCTTCATAGTCAAGTTCTGATGCTCATGTGCCCAATTTAGGCAGAAGATACGGGTCAGCATGGGCAATCACACAACTCCACACTTTTAGTTCTTTATCATGCATTCCAGGAACAGTCCACCAATCTGCCATTTTGGAGTCTGCCCATTATAATTTGGCCCTTCAAAGTCACTCAAGTCCTTACACTTGATCATTGTTCCTACTTCCAACACATCAACTTTGAGAACTGACTGTTCACGCGCTGCCTCACACCTTGGCAGATGAATTGTAAAACGTTAACAAATGTAAACATTCTGAACCCTAAAACCTAAAATAGAACCCTATTTGTCTTTGAAATAGGAAGAGATGTGTTATGAGTTTATGAAAAACTGCGAGCTGTCTTATTTTGCCCACTCACACCGGCTGAAAAGATACTGAGATAAGCTATCTGTTGAAAAGATGTTTATTATTTGTAACACTTGCTGGGACATAGCTAACCTTGCTAACATTTCTTGTAGGAGCGATCAGAGCGATGCTTCCAACTAATGCCTCCTCACTATCACTCATGAGGGGAACCAGCGACGGGGCAGAGACCTTCCTCATTGTCTGCACTCTCTAGGCCAACATGGAAACAGGGCTCTCAACGGAGGAAGAGAAGGACCCCCCTGCTCAGCGGAAGCCATCTTCATCCTCAGACGGTGGGGATGCGGGACCCGAGAGCTGTAAACGCAATGGCCTGATCAACACCCGTGGTGTGATGGTGGAGACCAAGGAAGGTCTGATGTCAGTATACTCTGCCCCGCAGTATCAGGGCCACGTGGTGGTTAACCTCTCGCCCTCTCAGCAGGCGGTCCAGGACAGGAATGGGGCGAGGGTCGGTGGGCGGCATCCGCAGCTTCTCAACCCCAGCGCCCTGCCCCAGGCTGTGGATCCCTTCTACAGGCCCAATCTCATTCTGTACCCAGAGGGTGTGCTGAGGGCATGGGGAGAGGGAGGGGACTGCTGTGAAACCACCTTCATCGAAGACATGGCTCAGGCCCCGGCCACTGCCACCATCACGAAAGACGGAATCGTATTTACAGACAGCAAGTTCCTGGACTTGTCTATGGATGATGCCAAAATTCAAACACTCTCCTACGACATGGACGATGACGATGAGTTTCAAGAGCTAGAGGTAAGATTAACTCATTCAAAGGAATGTTTTCGTAAATCTAATTGCACAGTGTTCCGCCTTACTGTACTCGATCAGACATTTGGTTTGGAGACCAACTTTTGCTTTGTTAGTTTAGCACTTCAGCTCGTGAGGACTGATTTTGAATCAGGTTCCTTTGTGTTTATGATGGTCTATGTAAGAGAAATAAGTGATTCTAGATCAGTGATCCTTCCGCTGAGGTGGTTAGTGAAAGCAGACCCTGTTGTCTGATGATGCTTTAACTCAACTCAGTGATGTAAAGTTTTGACAGCTTCACAGATCACATTAAATCATATAGTGACGAATCTATATACAGAGCTGGATATATGTTCAGCAGGGAGACAGACGTTTAGAGATGTCTTTAAAGAAAAGATTCAGGCTAATATTGACTTCTAGTGTCTGTTCCCATTAGACTTGTAGCATGAAACTAAAGTTTGGACACTAAACGTGGCTTGGCTGTGTACAACATCTGGAGTAAGGAGAGAGAAAATAGAGTGTGAAAACAGATCTATTGCACTAACCGCAATGCTGTGAAAAAACCTAAAAAAATAATATTGCTGTCCAAAGAAAACCTTAAAAAAAAACTTTACATGAGAGCAAAAAGAACTGAGAAAATTGTTTTCATTGATCACACAATCGATTAAATGTAAATGAATTGTGAAATATCATAATGCTATTGCTAGTTAGGCATTCACACAAAGTTAAACTGGCCCAAATATTCGGCTTTATTGGATCATGCTCATTACACAACAAAATTATTGCAACATCACATAACTACAGAGGAGAGAATGAAAAGGCAGAAAAGGCTGCTTTTGTTGCATAAACATGAAGGGATTAGTGTATGCTAATGTAACAAGATGTTATTCCAAGTCATTGAAATGTTCACACAGTGTAAAAGGAAAATGGTGTTTGTAAATGGTGTAAATAAACAGACAGCTGATGTAACTATAATCCAGTATAGAACATTTCAAAAATACATTATGCGATTTATTATTGTGCAGATTTTCAAATGACAACCAGAATGTGCTTTTCCAGGCATCACTATCACTTCTACATGTTTTCCACCTTTTTAAACCTACAGCATTCTGGTTTGTTCTAGATGAAAGTGATATGTAATATGTTGTCTTTCATTTCACACCATCCAGTCATATGATGCATTTACAGAGCACGTTTCTCTGGTTCCTTCCACATGACTGGCTGTGAGTGTGTGTGTGTTATGGGGGTTGGTGGTTGTTGGAAGGGCTGTGAGTAGAGTGGCAGTCTGGACGGCCAGTTTCCTGCTGCTGCCCGCCTGGCTGGGCCACCTGTTCTGATTCGGCCGCTCAGTTCTGCAGATCCCTGTGAGGTGACAGTGATGCTGGGAAAAGAGGAAAATGTGCAGATGTGCTGTGGTGCCTAGTCTGTGATGTTTATATTTAAATCAAATAAAAAACTTGAATGTGCTCGGAAAGCCTTTATTCTAATGCAACTAGTTTCGAATGCCCAGTGATGGCAAATATTGTTATTATTCCTTTGTCATGCTCCAGACACTTGACTTTTACATCATTTTCAGTTACTTATGAATATAATGAATGGAGGCCTAGGCTTTGTGTAGGGAACTGAGTAACGTTTACATGGATGCCATGGATACAGTGAGGGGAAAGAAGTATTAAGAACACTTTTGTTGTTGATATGTATTATATTTCCAGTTCAGATACCCACTTCAAATTTATTTCCGTTATAAAACAGCTATGGCAACAGTTACACACAGAACAATCAGCAGTGAACTTGACCTCAACCATCTCTGTTTCCACACCCCGCACAACATTCCTCTGCAAAAGCAACACAGACAGCATTAAAACAAATCAGAGCTCCACTGGAACAGTGTACTCTGGTCAAACAATAAAAAAATCAGAACTCTTTAAAACTTCAATTCATTGTGTTTGAAGAAAGACGGGCTGAGTGTACGATCTTATAAAATCTTAAGACGTATACAATCTTAAGAATAACTTTTCCACATGCCGATGGGAGCATCACAATGTGGGGTTCCTGCTAACTGAGATATTAAACATCACTGAAGGAAAGTGGAATGGTGTGAGGAACCATGAATATTAAAAGAAAACGTAATACTATCTGAAAATAAACCTCTTAAAATATGTTCTTTTAGAAGACAGCCACCGCAAATATACACTCAATAACTCGAGCCTTCTCCCACAGAAAAAGTTGATCACTATGAGTCGTAACCTAGGGAATTGACAATAGTGGACCAAAACTGAAGCACAGTGCATATTACTTCTAACCAAAACAAAGCTTAAAGTTATTAATGTGTGATATCTGAATTTTTATCTATGCCTAAAATTTTATCTGTCTAATCATGCATTGCATGTAAATTTAGGGTAAACACAAGTGAACATAAAGACATTATTGCCCATCTCTGTTTATTATGACATTACAAAACGTATAGAAGTAAATCTACATAGGCGGGTCTACATGCATTATGAATTATGAGCTAGTTACATATGTCGCATAAATGTTTGATTGTCATTACTGAATGATCCTAACATACAGTATTACTGTTATGTGATGTAACGATTTTTTGAGATTTTTGTCAGCTCAGGCAGGTCTTTTACTGCCTACAGTATATAGGTGTACTTATAATTAAACTGCTGTGGAGGTTTCATGCACAGAGGAACTCATAGATCAAATATAAACCCATGTTTGTATTCTACAGGGGTCCCTGATCAAAATCTGCCTGGTCTGGGCTTCCCCTATTTTTTCTTCCTATTGGCTATTGGCAGTTTGTCGTTTCATTTATTATATTTGGCTGATTTTAAAATGGAAATACTTGAGCTACACATACATTCGGTGAGCAAAAGAACACACAAGTGTTATTCTCTGTGATGTCTGTTACATTAAAAATATTGTCAAAATATCTAGTAACACCTAGTTAGTCATTTTCAAACAGTATTCATGATCACTGCACCATTACTATGTACTTTACATGAAGTTCAGTTGTTTGGCCAGGAGCAGTGTATATGTATTTACACAGGTACAAAGGGTTCAGGTATACCCAGGTGAAAAAAACACATAAAATTGCATCATGTTGACCAGCTCACAGTAGAAAATTCATACTTCCCCAAAACTCTGTTTTCATGGACAGCTAAATTACTTTTACAGTGTAGTGAATAGAAATCTCATTACACTGTCTAGTAAAAACACCACTCTGTAATCTACTCTATAGCTCTATAGCTTGTCGAGTGGCCTGAATGATTTATATAACATATTTCCTCATTATATTCATGTACTAAGCTTAACAGCCCTCATGAAGCCGCCTGTGAATGAGTTGCATTGGGGTGCTTGGCGCAGCATTGTTAGAGGGACAGAGGGAAGTCTATTATCCCTCCCCAACCTGAAAGGGCATCGTGTCCCTCTAATTATCTCTAACTATTTAGGATGTGTTCTGACCTTTCAATAAAACTGTACTTTTGAAGTTCATTTTGGAATCCAATTAATGGAGCACTTGACTTGCCTATTATGCAGACACACTCTTCAATCTGTTGCAGCTTTACCTCTTCCCTCTCATTCCTCTTCATGACACGCCGCTCTGAATATGATCTGGCAGTTTGCTAGGCCAGCGTTTCATCTATCAAAAGAATGCTTTTAAAAAGACAAGGCCAGAAACCATGCCTTGTACAAGAAACACTGCAGGACAATGATTTAAAAGAATTCACGTTTTTTCCCCATTTTCATCTCTTCATCCATAGGATGTTTTGTCTCATGGATCAATCAAAAGAAGGGGTCAACATAAACACTGCTGGATTTAGGGCTCTTATTTGCTGTGCTATCATCAAACACGTTACTAGAGCTAAAGGAATAGCTCAGCAAACTCATTTTCCACTTAACTATACACAAAATATTCTTTAAGGAAATTGTTGTTTTTTATGTTATCTTTTGAAAGAACTATTTCCCACTGTGTTTAGATAAAGAAACAAAGAAAAAGAAAACAAATGTAAACAATTTGCCTTCATGGATACTGTCAGTCAACCAAGATATATTTGTCTTCCAAATTTCGCTTCTGTATTTCAGTTTCTGAACAACAAGGCTAATGTCGCACACTAGAATTTACCAAATGTTGACGTATATCCGGACGCTGCTTTCACAAGTCTCCTCAGGAGAAGCCAATGTCCAAGCCGAGAACCAATTAGGAGCGTATACGTTGTCGTACATGGCCTCGTACTGACCCCTGTTCATAATTGTTCTAATGATGACTAAGATTCATTAAATATTCTGCTAGCTGTTATCTGTCATCTCCTCGTTTGGGCTGCAGACTGGGTGACGCTGCTGTTCGAGTACACGCAACGCAAAGCTTCTCAGATATTCATCTAATGTAACAAGCTTAAGGGATTTACATGCAGAATGTAAAAAGAGTAAATTTAAATTTGATTTTGAATATGTTAATCTGATTTGCTTGTCTTTGATTTTCAATCTCACTGATGTCTGTTCCGCTGTGTGTGTGTGTTTCTTTGCGTGCGTAAAATCCCCCTCACACTGATGCTGGGCTTCGGGTCCGTCTTCCTCTGCAACACCTACACTGTTGCAGCAGAGTTTCTATAATGCATAGAGGGACTGAGTCTATTAAAAAAAGATTTATGTTGCCATGACACACGAGACTCAGAACCATTGCAGGATCCCACTGCGGCGTATTGTATAAGCTAGAAACACAGAGAGTGGCTGAGCGGGAGAACATTGTCTCGCAAGTGTGGAGAGCTACACCACTGTCTGTGAACATATGCAGAAGGCCGTCTTGCTGCAAATTAGTGGTGAGAGAGGCAGATTGTGCAAGCTGTTTGTGCCTTTCCAAATACATAGCAAGGTGAAAATGCCATCTGGAGTTCACAGACATTACCTATACTAGTGATTCTGAAACTGGTCCCTAGGGAACCCCATATGGTCCACTTCTTTCCTCTTTCTGCATTGTTCAGTTGAAACAAAGATGTGGAGCAAGCTACGAGGAGCTATGTCTTAATCCATGTCTGGGAGACTGGCACTAAGAATCATTATTTTACTGAATGCTAATAATTTTTCGCTAACATCTGGAGCTTTGATACAGCTTACAAATTTCTGATATTGCTTGTGACTTATGATTTATGACGAGAGATTTGAGGACAGCCAGTGTCAGTCATTCTCTGATTCTTTGAGCGGGAAATCGGTGGCAAACAGATTACACTTGTGTTCAAAAATAGATTATATTCCCTTTTATCCAGAACTATACTTTTCAATTAGTCTGGCAGCTGCTGCCATTTGAATGGCCAATTATGCCGTTGTTCTGGAGGAGTGATATTGCAAATTGGAGTTTGATATACTTCAGGCAAGAACACAGCTAGCTCTGTAGCATGGCAGAATAAACAGTTCTTGGAAAACTAATCTTGAAATGCTAGAGTCACAAATGCACCATTGATGACAAAGACAGCGACAAAAGCACAAACAATTTGAGCCCTGAAATTGGACTGGAAAGCTTTGCATTGTGTTTCTCAGCTTACAAAGCTAAAGACTTCACCTCAGTTTCAATCCATCAGAGCCATAAATGGAATACAAGATAACAGACATGGTCAGAAGCCATTTCGCCAGGTGCTCACTGTTTGAATCGACTGTCTGTATTTTTTTGCCTCAAAACTAGGAGGTACGGAGGGCTACCTTGGTTGATGTTGTCTGATTTAATGAGCATTTCCTTCTGTTTTTTCTTGCAGAGTGAGTATTCAAGTGACTCGGAGAGTGAGGACAACTTCCTCATGATGCCGCCACGAGACCACTTGGGTTTGAGTGTCTTCTCCATGCTGTGCTGCTTCTGGCCCCTTGGCATTGCAGCTTTCTATCTGTCTCATGAGGTAAAAAGCTCTCAGCCACCTGCTCCTCATAATCTAATTCACCCACTGAAGTGAAACAGGTTTATGTTGCTAAATTGGTGATACATGCAAAATCCCTTACTATCAGGACACTACTGCATCATTAAATCATGAATGCTGCTTTTCCCCCATATGTTCCCCCATATATGGCTCTGCTGCTTTAGCTTTCACCCTCCTATGGTTTCCCTATGACCTCTTAGATTTTGTACACTTCCCACTCTTAGCTGATTGAAACAAGCGCCACATTTATGTTTGAGAGTTGGTTCTGTGTTTAATTTAATTGAACAAAATGCATACATATGTATTTTTACATTTCATTTTTCATGTTTTTTCAGATTATCTATACAAATTGTTGTGCAATACAAAACTGAATATAAATATAATTCATCATGCAACTAATTATGTCATACATTATTTAGTTACATATAAACAATGACATTAAGCAAATATATAGCAAAACTACTGTAATGTCCCTAGATTTTTAAGGGTTAACCCTTCTTTACAATGGTTTTGTTTTAAACATTCATGTGTTGATTCATTTGTAGCTTATATGACATTTAACCAAAAATTACATTTTGAATCATGTGAATGTATGTGATTAATAAAATTACCAATAGAGTTCATTACCTAAGAGGATAAAGAGGTTAATTCAGAAGTAGTCTCAGCCTCAGACGTCACGCCCACAGAACGTTGGCTAAATGTCTGATGCATATGGTACACTTAACTGGAAACA
>JBBPDB010000146.1:5865469-5882905 GCA_037974465.1 Brachypetersius altus
AAGGTCTGGATCACAATCTCCGTTCCAGTTCATCCCAAAGGTGCTGGATGGGGTTGAGGTCAGGACTCTGTGTGGGCTAGTCAAGTTCTTCCATACCAAACTCATCCAGCCATGTCTTTATGAAGCTCGCTTTTTGCACTGGGACACAGTCATGGAATAGAAAAGGTTCGTCCCCAAACAGGGTCCACAAAGTCGAAACATGGCGTTATTCTTTTGTCCATATAGTGTGTAAAGCTGCTTTTTTCACACATTTGAATTTGAAGGTGTGACATCATCATGATTTTCTCCATCTTTAATGACTCTCAGAAAAGCTACTTGAGTGCTAATAGTTCTCCTTTTTACTTTTTATTCATTCTCTTAAAGAAACAGGGAGAAAGTTACATGCCAGGTCAATTAGATGTCTCACATCTGAAAAAAAACCCCAAAATCATAGAAAAGCACAGCAGTGCTTTTGTGCAGGTTGGATACGGTAATTATTTTCACTCACTGACCTTGATTCTGTTCGTCCACACTGCTTTTGCACTGGGGACCCGGTGCATGTTGCAATGCTGTATATGCTGTGCTGATGTGCCTGTGGTTATCTCGTGGGACCCAACAGGGAGAACACATAAATATTTCAGTGGCCCTGCTGTCATTGACCACTTTCGCACCAGCACGCACAGCTGAGCAAAACTCTCCGGAAGGAGGGACAATTAGTGGACCAATTATCTTTATGAATGTGGATTTGAGTGGCGGTTTCTTTTTTTTCCCCCCAGTGTTTTCTCCACTTACTTCCACATGTTTTACTGTGCTCTCTCACTGACACACTCCGCCTCTTCCTCACTATGCAATACGAGTTCTGCGTGTTACAAAGAAAAAATTGGGCTCCCGAGAGAGAGGGGGGGGGGGGGGAGCGCGAGCGAGAAAGCAAGTGTATGTATCTATGAGGGAAAGAGAGAGAGAGTGTTTTAAATCTCCTCTATTATGAAGAAAGAGAAATTTGGTAGTGCCATAAAAGTGTCCTAAACTACCCTGCATGTCATTTTATTTCTCTGTCTGTTTCGTTTCAGGGAGGCTCTCCAGACAAAATTAGAGCTGGCAGTCATGGTGATAAAGCTCAGAAACCATTAAATGAGATCTCCTTGCCAATATTTAATAAGAAGCTGATTAAAAGGTCACAGCCTACATTTTTCTATTAAAAAACTTCTCACTTGTAATACTTGTGTAAATGTAGGGTATCAGAAACAGCCAGAATTCATTTTTATGCTTATATCAACCTCTCTTTATCGCTTGAAATTGAAGAGGTTGTATTTGTAATTCTGTTCTACCTGGCTGCTTTCAATCAATCAATCAATCAGTCAACCTTTATTACAGACTTTATTGCAGTCTGGATGATCACATAAATAAATACAAAAGAAACACATAGATACATACATATTTACAGAAAATAAAATACTGTAAGGTTTATTGTACCATGTAGGATGAGGTCAGCCAGCATTCTTGAAGGGTTTGTTTGTATTGGTTACCTTTAAATTTCTCATTTTTCACCAGTTTTCTCATGAAAAACACTTTTTTGTATAATTTTGTGTTAAACCATAAGTTTGGATGCATTTAAAATATTTTGGCTATTTTCACCATGATGGTGCTTGGTACTTAACACTTACCTGTACAGCCTGCTGTGATCGGAAAAAAACAATGTCTATAAGACTAACTGGGCTTTCTATAGGCAACACTACAAGGTTTTATCTTAATGCCATGAGTGTGAACTCTGGCCTTGTCTCACGCTAGAACAATACTGTAATTAACGCAATATCAGCAGTTTTTCTTTGATGCTGCTAAATACAGCTAGGGGTACATTTTAAACTTTAAAAGCTTACTACCACATCAAACTTCACACTACATCGCACTACATGGTCCCTTTAACGAAATTGAAGAGGGAAATCACAAATCATAGGATTACCATGTGAGAAAGGGGTGGGGAGTTGTAATCCTCTTGCATCCACTTCTTCTTTACTGACCCAGAGACCATCCTGATTTGAGATTTTATGTTCTCTGACTTGCAAACCCACAGTAATCAGCTTTCATATGCCTCGTGATGCAACTATGTTGGCTTTTCCTAATATGATTGCCTGATTTTGTAGAACGTGGGTCAGATAATTAACATCATCAGGCTATTGGCTTGGGCAAAATATAAAAGCCAAAAAGCTACAGATGGATGGCCTGGCTCTTCTCTCTCATTGTTATGCAATAGATCAAAGAAATAGAAGGATTATAAATATATATACATATATTAGGGCTGGCTACATCAACGCGATTTTAAAGTGCCCTGCCCTAATATACGTTTAAGTCTCGGCCGGTTTTTCAAAGGGTTCAGGTGTCCCATTACTTTTTACCATATTATATGAACAAAAGTATTAGGACGCCTGTCCAATACACCAACAGGGACTTCAATGACACTGCATTCAGATACATAGACTTTCATATGGAGTTGGTCCCCCTTTGCAGCTGCTATAATGCTCTGAACTCTTGAGGGTAACTTGTTTTTCTATAACAAACTACATAAAATGTGAACACCCTTTAGTAGCAATTAGCTATGTTTTTATATTTAATTTGATTACATTACTGTTGAGATTTACAGAAATATTTGAATTGCAGCTGTGTAACTGTGTTAAAGGAAACACTGCTGTTAAAAAGCTCCTTATTTGTTTAGTGTTTGCAAACGCAATGTTATTGCGCTTTTGTTCATATAGGAGTACTTAATAAAAGTGTGCCATTAATAATGGTTTGCTTTTACATTTTCCTTAAGGGTAATGTATTAAGCTGAGTTTAAAATGAAATGAAAGTGAAATTAAATGTTTTTGAGATTACACTATGAAAATATAGCGTATTTTAGGCATTTTTTTCACTTTTGTATATATGTAAATAAATATTTTTCTTTCATATGTGTGTATGTGTACATATATAAAAAAATATTTTATATATATATATATATATATATATATATATTTATTGGTCAAAAAGAGACCTCTGCCAATGAGAAGGCGAAGAAAAACAACACAGCAGCAGGGTATTGAGACACAAAAAAAAGGAAAAAAAGAAAAAAACTGTCGTTAATCTTGGCAACATTTCCTGAACTTCAAAGGCTCGGGAGCCCTTAGGAGAGAACTGAATCATGGCACTCTAATTATTTATGCAAGCACTCTCTAGCAGATCCCCCCTGTCACTCAGCTGCTGGAGAGGGGCCAATTAATAATTTCTACTGCCTGTTTTCCCTGCTTTCCCTTTCTCTCTCATCATCTTTTTACCCTCTTTTCTCATCGTACTCTGCTTGTATTTTTCCTGCGTTTGTTCTACCTCAGCACCCACTTATGCATTTTTCTCTTTCTCTGTTGCTCTTTCCTTGTCAGACAAACAAGGCAGTGACCAAAGGGGACTTCCACCAGGCCAGCTCCAGCTCCAGACGGGCTCTCTTCCTGGCTGTGCTGTCCATCACCATCGGGACTGGCATCTACGTGGGTGTGGCGGTGGCCCTCATTGCATACCTCTCCAAGAACAACCACTTGTAGCCTTGCCTTGCCTTGCTTCCCTGCCGCCTCTCGGCTGACCGATCGTTGGGTTTTCACTCTGAGCGCCACTTAGGATAACACACTGAGTAACGATCCACGCACTCGACTCCAGCACTTTTATGAATCACATGAAATTATTGAGTGGATCCTCATTTGTAAACACCGTGATTATTTTTCGCTCAGTGTAAAATCATGACATTTGTTTTGGGCACTCGCTGTTTACCCTGGCGGAGAGAGAGAGTGCTTTGAGAGACTATAGTTACAGTGACTTTAAACTCACATTTACAAGGCAAGGACATCAGGTCAGTTGGCTTTGAGCAATCACAAATACTGTATAGTATTTAATGTGCCGATTTAAACCCTTTGAACCTTTTGGTGTTGTTTTCATTTTTTTCTTTTGGTGGTGAGATGTGAAAAAAATATATCTGAAGTGCCACAGTAATCTGAGGCCTTTTTAATAAGAGCTACAATATTATAAGGACTAGGGTCAGGGACTCCACACCACAAGAAGGGGCTTTTTTTCAATACTCTTATGAAATTTTAAGGGTAAAACAGACACAAAGCCATATAGACAGACTGGAAGACTGGATGTGGACCTTCCTGATCTAGCAGTAACTTTGATCTGAGAGGGTGTGTATATTTGTAAACTGTCCTTGGTGAGGTACCATATGGAATCCCAAATTCCTGGGTAACCTGGCCCCATCCTCTGAGCTTCTATTTTCCGAACTATGATTCTGTACATGCTTCCACCGTCAACGTTATGGTGTTCCACCTTTTGGGAGATTTCAGCCACCAATGGACTGCAACCTCTTGCCAAATAAATGTACTCTTTTCATTCAGATCTAGTGTGATTTTACATGAACCTGCATTACTTTACACTGACTTCATTTTTGTATTGCTTAGCGAAGTCTCAGCCAAAAGTGTTTACTAAAGAACTAGATCGCAATGTTCATACAAATGCATCCTGAGCATAATACCATGCATCAGAAATGGAACATGTAGGTTGGAATTCAGTTGTTTATTTGGGAGAAATCTGAGGCATGTACTTTCACATACTGTGTGTGATGCATTCCAGTCATTATGAGTTTTGCAATCGTCTCTAAACTCTAGTGCAATTTCCCTGTAGAAGGAAAAAGGCAGTGAAACGTGCCATGTCATATCTCTATCATTGCTGATTTGCCAGAAGCAAATTAGCACACTCCCCCCTTTCAAACGAAAGAACCAATTTCATCATCACTGTGACTCTACTAACAATATTGCTTTCAGGAAATTCAATTCAAGCTCATTGTAATAGAGAATAATAGAAAAATCATTTTAGAAAAATAACCGTAAATACAGCTTGATGATGGAATCTCGAGAATATACAGGACTGGATCTACTCTCTGCATCTACATTTTAGCATATATAAAGTCAGAAAGCTGATCCTTGATCAGCACTCTTTGTGAAATGTAAATATGGGTCCAGTCCAGCTCATCTAAATCTTCACTATCAGCTCCACTGCACCAGACTGAATGGCTAATCACCTGCAAACACTATGCATATTTCATACAAGCAGAAACAGCCTATCAGTTATATTGGCTGGCTCTGCTCTCAGCGGATTTATACATTTGGCCAGTGGAGACAAGCGAGATGCGTCCCATGATAGCTGCTTTGTGGGCCCCCTTTATAAGCTAGCTGCAAGGGGTGCGGACCCTGTGGAGAAAGATCAGAGGAGTTTGAGGTTGCTCTCTAATTAAGGAAATTATCATTCAGGATGCTCATCTGAAGGTAATTAGTGAAGCTGAGAGTGCTCCGGCGTGTGAGCGTATATGAAAGAGAGAATGAGCAAAGTCGGCGCCTACATGAGTCACAGTGATGACACATTTTGACTTTTTATCACCAGTACTATGTTCCATGTTGGCCTGCCAGATTTTCCCTGTTATCAGTGAATCTACAGCGGGGGTGTCAAACTGTGTACCTTCCAGATCAGAGCAGAGCAGAGTTGATGAAATGAATTCATGAAGGTCTTGCTAATTAGTTGAACCTGGCATATTTAATGAGGCAGAATGCTAAAATGCAGAGCTGTGGCCTGGAGTGGACCGAATATATTCCTTTGCACTCTCCTGATCTTGGAGGCAACCATATTTATGAAGACGAAATTAAATGGAAATTTTGGCTGGCTGTTTGAGAAAGGCGTTGATTTTGTTGAGAGGGAAAAAACATTGGAGGCCCGTTATTCCCAATTCAAGACACAGACACAGCCATTAGCTTACTCCTAAGAGCTTCATCAACATTGGCCCACTCGTCCCGATCAGCTAAAAGGGTTAAAATGCCGGCGAGGGCACAGCGTGATTAGCTTAATGCACAGTTTGCTTTCGCTTATAATAGCTCTGTGATTCTCTGGAGACAGTATAATGTCAATGGAGTTTATGTATACCACGTCCACACATCTAACGGGTTATCAGTGATACCCCCTGGGAAGTTGATACAGATTATAATCAGATTAGCAACGATTCTGATAATAACTGGTGGGTAGTTGCTGGGTGAGAGGATGCAGCTGACGTCCAATTGCCTTTGTAAGCTCTACGCATAAGAGAGAAATCTGCCTGTATCGCCCAAGACTGCAAGTCTTACCTATATCAGACACACACACACACCCCAGAGTGCACAAGGCATCACAAGGCACTCTCACACAATCCACACACATAAATAAACCCACATTACAATCACAAGGTTGTGGGTTTAAATCTCAGGATGGTAAATGGTACCACTGAGGTACCCTTGAACAAGGCACCATCTCCACTCTCTGCTCCCCAGCCACCAACATCGGCTGCCCGCTGCTTCACTTGGTGAATCGGTTAAATGCAGAGGACAAATATCGTGCTGTTCAAACTGTGTGCTGTCCTGTGGTGTGTGCACGTCTGACAAATGGCTCACTTTCTTTATGAGACACACCCACACTCTTACTAAAAAAGACTGTCCCTCAACAAGATTACAAGACACATCTCAGCAGTAAACAAGCTACCCATCCTGTAAAAGTTACTGAACAGTTCTAACATTTTACTGCACTGAGGCCATTAATGTTGTGTAAGCAAATACCTGTAACCTGCATAGACATGTCTGCTGATTTACTCCAGACTGATTTTAATAACACAAGACTCTCTTGAAGTAACTGGTACTAGAAAGGCCAGCAGCGATTTGTCAAGCTAATTCAACGGACAAGCTGTTAACGTCTTGCATATCCATGTGTTTTCAATCATCAGATCATGTTAGGCTTTCCCTTGACAGGATGAAAAGCTAGGTGATGAACAGAAATCCTGAACGCGTTTAATACAAATAGAGAGTGGACTTGGCACACGCTTATTCAAGTGGAGATACATCTGACAAACACCGATGAGTAGGTGATAAGATAAACAAGAAAATGCAAGCTGGAATACACCCAAAATATCAATTGGATAGTTATCCACAGGGGGTGCTAAAACTGGCATTTCAATATCGCCAACACATGCTTGTACCAGTATGTTGCGATGTGAAGGTTTAAAATTCACTACCACATCACTACCACATTTAGTTTGAAATTGACTACATTTGTTCACATCTCCTAAAGTTGGCTTGCTCAGCAAAATAGCCACCAATAGCCAATCAAAATTCACCCAAGGAAATTCAAGAATTTGTATTTTACTCATGTTACTGCTCTCGTCACTTGACTTGACAAGATACAGGACATCTGTCTGTCTGAAGAGCTACAGAATTGGAGTTTCAAAGCAGAATCAGGCCAGGGGCGAAACAGACAGACAATGTCTGTTAAAAAAAAACTTATTGAAGAAGATTTCTTCTTGTCCAAAAAGATGACGTTAGTTCCACAGCTACTCATTTGATTTTGACTCACGACCGGTCGTTGTACAGCAGCACAAGCTATAGTTGCTATAGTGCCACATTAGTGATGAATGAGTAAGATAAGTACTCTATAAAGAGTTCACGAAGGTGTGTCATGAACACGTCATTTGCCAGTATTGCCCGATAGTTTTGTTCCATAACGTTGCACTGCAACAAATGTGCTTCTTCACAAAAAGCATCTTCAAGTGGCTATATTGGGTTTACATTCGAATTGCATTGGCCTGCATGAAAAACCAGGTGAAAAAACAAGCAGAAGGCATTTGCATCAGATGACCATTCAAACTACATATGGAGGTGATCAGAGATGGATCCTAACCGCATTTTATATTTTGCATTTTCAGACTTATTATGAAGCAGGTCACATTGAGCAACACTCTCACATAGTTTAGCACACATCTGTTGAAACAGTGTGTACCACATAACTTCAAAAACATCAAAAACGTTCAGATAAAGGATTCAAGGAAAAACAAATGAAAGAGAGGAGCGATTCATCAGAGGCTGTGTATTGTTGCTGAGGGGTCTGGTCAATGAATCAGTGTGGCAGTCTTTCCTCCAGGGTCATTAATTAGACATGAACACAAACACAAGGCTTCACACAGCACAGGGAGAAGGGGGAGCTCTGCTTTAGCTTCCAGTGTAGCTCCGTTTCTCTCTCTTGCATGGTTTAAACCACTGAATCTCTGAAACTCTGAATCGTACAAACCACCTGGAATTAAACGGCAGCCGACAAATCTTTGGCCTATATATGCACAGGTGCAGCACAAAACGTATCTTGATGCGACCACAATAATGTGCCCACAATGCATCTGAATTTAACGCCCGATTTACTAAACTACAGCTTATCGTGAGATTTCCAGAGTTTAAAAAGCAGTGAAATCTTCAACTAGCTGGAGACAGTAGGGAAATGAAAGTTTAATGATGGAGAGACAGAGACAGCGGTGTTCATCAATTCTTTACCACCAAAACATGCCTTGGGTGTAATTCAGCTCCAGCTAAGAAAACAGAGTGTGTGGAATAAGAAAATGGACTGTGCATGCAATTTGCTTTGCTGCAATCTGTCTTCTCACACAAGATCCTTCAATGTTCTGCACATCCCGTCCTTCAATATATACCTTTATATATCTGTATATATATGTATACATCAGGGCGAGAAGTGCATTTTTGATTTCCCCGAGCGTGCGTAGTCTATAAACCTGCTACACTGGCTTTGTGCTTTGGGCCCTCAGTTTTAAGAAGCAATGAATGGACCCACATGCAACAAGGTCATTTCTCAATGTGAAAGATACCAAGAATGAACTTCTGTTCTAGGGTTTTCAGACTCTGAAAGTTTAGCTCTCGAGTCCATACTGCCAGGGGTGGGCGGATGCAATCATTCAACCTGCTTTAGGAACTGCAGTGTTCTTGCTGTCATCACTGCTCAGCTCAGCTTGAGGGTCTCAACCTGAAGCCCGAGACCTTGCATTTGCCCCTAATTGATATTCACAATGACATAACATATGTTACACCAAACGGCCTGTGTTCATTTTCCTTTAACTAAAATATTGAGTAAAATGATATATTCATGAACTGTGCCAATAGTGATGAGTATAAAGATGGGCCAGGTGGTGGATGCTTAAAACTTGTAATTCCTCTGCCACCGTATGACGAGCATTCTGGAAAATCTGACCACACAAGCCACACAAGTCACCTCCTGATGCGTCCTTAATATAACCAAAGTAAAACACTTCACTGAATCACATGTAAGCCGCTCTTTATGTCACACCTTCTTGATAAATCAGGAATATTATATACTATTTAGTTTAAAATATTCTCTACTTCATAATATCAACAAGGGTATGTGTGTACCCTTGTCAGTGTGTACCACCAAAACATGATGGTTTCTCATTATTCTTGATGTTTGCCATAGAGTGCAAACAAACGATTAGTCTGTGTAGTTTTTTTAACCCAAATAGCCCATTTGTTTTACCAAAATGTATGACAACTTGCTCAAATCCTTATCTTCATTTAGGTAGTGCAGATTTGGCAGTATGAATGTCATACAAATGAAGGACACACCAGGGCTGGTATTTACAATGCAGTCATACATTGAGGAATGTGTCCTAAGCCGCATCAACAAATTACAGCAACATTAAAGCAGTTCTAAATGCAGTTTGAGCAAGTTAAGGAAAATTTTGGGGATACATTTTTTATGGAAATGTTTTGGGTTATCAGGGTGACTAATGTCTTTATTCATCTTTTCAACAGTAATTTTATTATCACTTTTTTGAGAAATAACAGCCTAAATAGTTTCCTGATTTTCCGGTTTATTTAATTAGGGAAGCGAAATTGCTACAAATGTCTGGTCAAGAAATGTGCAAAGCATTGCTCAAGCATCAACCATTTGAAAATCCCAGCTATGTTAGAATGTATTAATGTTTAATGAACACTGATGGCATCACTGTTTGTCCAGGAGCTATATTTCAATACTGACTGGTCAAAAATGGGTGTGAACGCAGTACCGGTTCTCAGCACCCATCCTATGTGACTGTGTCACTGAAAAGACTTTAGGTAAGATAAGAGTCAAACAAAAATGTTTTCATCAGTTTTCTCCCCATAACCTCATCTGGCTGAGGCTCTAAAGGGCACTGCTGATGTAAGTTACCCTCACTGGTCTCCAGATCTTTTCAAAGCTGTCCAGTAAGCAGATCTTGTCCAAGGCTCTCTGAAGATCACATCAGAAGACCCAAATGCTCTTGACTGTCTGTCTCGTCCGCTGAGGCGCAGCACCTATCAGCTCTTGCCCTGAATGAAGAAGCTTCTCTGTGCCCCTGGGTCTCTCGCGAGGGGAGTTCATGTCTGAATGTCTGCACCAATCACGGCCTGGCAACTCCGAGGAACCCTCAGTTTGTACTGCCTGCGTGCTAGCGTCAAAGCAGTGGCAACAATAGTTAGCGTTGGGTAAGCATTCTGATTTGATTGACACTGAAGTCCAGCCATGTCCCCAGCACACAATACTGCCAATTAGCAGGAATGAGCTTGATGAAGTGAGATATGGTTCTGTGATAGATTCCCCACAAATCAATGCATCTGCAGGGATCTTCTGGATGTGCACAAAGGACATCTGTTAAAACAATGGACTCATATAAACCAGTTCAAACAAGCTTAATGGTGCAGACATGAAGTTTGTACTCACTTTGTAATGCCAACAGGAGGGGTCTAATCACTACTAAATCTCTTCCAGCTATGGGGGCTTGAGGAATAAGCGGGAGAGAAAAACAAAAGCAGGCAGAGAGGGTTCAAAGAGAAGCGAAGGTGTGTGTATAGGGTGCTAATTTAAAAAGAGGATAGAATAAATCAACCTTTAAAAGGACATTTAATGCAGCCGAATGGAAATAGCTCTCACCCAGCAACGGGCGGTTAATTACTATGCAAATTCTGAAAGACACAACGTCACTCACGCCATGGCAGGAAGCAACTACGTGCCAGTCAAGTAACATTCTATTAAAATATTTGGATTTCGAAATAGAGTGGGGATGACAGTTTTATCTTTTGTTTTGATCAAATATGATGTCAGAAATACAAGCGGTTGATGGAAGATTAAAATACCAAAACTAACTACCATGGCTTTTATCAGTGTTTATAGCATTGTTTTACATGGTATAGCCAGGGATTCTTAAAAATGCAGGTCACTCTTTTCCTAGGGAACTGTGTGTAATTGTATTCTGTCCTCATTAGTGCACATTAAGTCCATTTTGATCACGCCAACTGTCAGGGAAAAAGGAAAACCTGTCCACTTGATGCCCATCCTGGCAATACACCCAGGTGATTATTTCCAATAGTATAAGACCAGGCTTATTGAATGGAGATAGACTAGGACAGTCCTAGGGTCAATGGACAGCCAGGGCTTAAGCAACATAAGCTTGCCCCTGATGCCACACTTGCCAAACTGATTATCCGTGACACAACCTCAACAGCTGCGGTTCTTAAAACTTATGTATGTTTAATTCTATTTAGTGAATGTTCCAAACATTCCTGAAAATGTACAGACTCTTTGGGCAGATTGAAGAAAATAAAAGCTAATTAGAACTCCCAAACAGTTCAAATGTTGATGTAGCTTTACATGTGGACAGAACTCACCCTTCCTCTTGGTTCCCCTAACATACATCCATCCCCATAAAACATCCATCACTCATCTTTTTCCTGTCATGTCCTGTCTGTCTCTTCTTTCTACATCATGTACTTCCTTCTCCTATCTGTCACATGGCAAAATAAAGTAAGCTAAGTTAACCCTTTATTGTTTGTACATGTGGGAAATGTGCAAAATAACGAGCTTATTATAATTATTATAATTTTGTTATTTGCAAAAATAGCATAATAATGTAATAACTTCAGAAAAACTTCACTTCATTAGTTATGGGTAAATGGATCATCAAAGATACTTTGCTGGATTCCATTTCTATCAACATTCAAAAAGAACATGAAACAATCTTTAAAAATAATGTAAGATACATTTTAATGAATTGCCTAATATAGAAGACCAGGATTCTACAGGATTACTACATTGTTTAACATAAGGTGCTACACAAGTATAATTTACGAAAAGTATAGACAGCTCTACAGGGATATTATACACAGGTGAGTGTATTACCTTTATTACAACGGATCTGCAGCAAATTACTACACTTACTGCACTGTTGGAGTTCTAAGAACTGCATGATTTGTGTAAGTTCAAAAACAGATTTTCTGTAGAAAAACATTCCCAATTGGACTGGACTCTAGTCCAATAATGTGTTGTTTAACCAGTGTGTGAATTTATGGCCAACAGATCTGGTAAAAAAAGGAAAGTAGAATAAAATAATTTCATGTAAGCATTAAGACACTGCTTACAGGAATCGTGTGATGTTTTCTGCCTTGTGCTCTACACTCACTGATACAAAGAATACAATGCTAGATAACTAAACACAGAGCTCAAACTGTCTACAAAAACCTAGCATGTTAGTCAATTAGGCTAAAATGTAAGGCAATAACTGATATAGAGCTAGCCTGCTATCAACCATTAATTGTGTTCTAGCTATAGACATTTTATGGCCAATGAAAGTTTAACTTTTGGATGATAAAATGGTTTTGCTCTGAGTTTGAGATGTTGGTGCTGTGAGTTTAAGTTGTAAATAAAGTTAATGAAGATGTAAATACAGTTTATGAACCAAAGATCACCATATTGCTGATATCAACACTGATTAGAGAAACATATCCGGTGTTTAGCTTTTCAGTTTCACTCAAAGCAAGATATGACCCAACCTGGAAACGCTAATGATGACCCTTTTGGGAACCGGTAATCAAATAAAAAAAAAAAACATATGAACCAGATAGTTGTAAAGAGCTCCACTATTATTCTTGTTCAAACTAAAACTTCAGTCAGTGTTTATCCAAGACATTTTTTTGGGCTGCTTTTACTGTAAGTCGCAAGAAGAAACTCCTTTTATTGTGTATAATAAGAAGACACCTGAGCCATTATTCCTGCTACTGCAGTGCATCACATAGTTATGTGTGGTCTCTTGCAAACAGTAAACAGCATACCGCTTGAATAGTTTACATAAACTTGATCATTTACAGCTGGTATTACCTTATAAAACATATGACAGTGAATAAATCATCACAATGCATGTACTTCTCCGCTTCAGAAGAAAGGAAAGCGGACAGACGATTATTAACCATTATGTTCAGTCTGAAGTAACCGTAGAACAGCTCAAGCTTTATGTTGCACCCCATCACATCTACCCTGCTGTCCTTGATTTCAGTTTGTAACCCAAGGATTCATTAATTACACTGTATAGACAAAAGTATGTGGGCACCTCTCCCAATTAAGGCAAGCAAGTGTTAAGGTGTTTCAACACTTGCTAACAGGTCTATAAAATCAGGCCCATCGCCAGAGAGTCTCCACAGACAAAAACAACAGCACAGGCATGAAACAGTAGACCAAATGAATGCATAAAAAGCACATAAAAGACACCTCTTATTTGTTTATTCACCTACTACTGAGGCTGTTAGCCAGGCTCCTAGCTCTATAGGGGGCCCTGTTAATGCTGCCACATACAAAGACATTTTAATTGGAATGTCAGTTGTCAGGGCCAGACCTTCTCATCCAACTTGTCTGACCTCACTAATGACCTTGTGACTGAATGGAAATCTTATGGAAAGCCTTCCCAGAAGAATGGCTTTATAGCTGCAAAGTAGGGAGTGGGACTCTTAGCGATACTGTCCCTGTTTTGCTTTGACTGACCACAGGTTATATTTATGTGTTTTCTCTATGCTAACCTCCTGGGAGGATGTCAAATTTAATAGCATTTTCTTTAAGACCATTTCAAATAATACCAAAATCACGATATTTTTCACGACCTTTCTTTGATCTAAAAACTAGGGGAAAACTAGGGAATTCTCAAGTTTAACCATTAGATGTCATCGACCTGACCTGCATTACGCTTCTAAAATAATTGTGATATGCATATGTCAAGATGTAGTTGTAGTTTTGATTGTAAATATTTTATTCTGCGAATGGTAAATGCATACTTTAAAAGGTTCTAAATATACCCTTCACTGAGATCTAAAAGACCTACTAGCTGGGGTCTTTAAATACATGTTCCTGCTCTCCACAGAAATGGTATCATCTGTACAAGAGGTCTGAGATTTAAGAGAAGTTGTAGGTAAACTGTATGGTAGGGTTTAATCAAAGCATTAATACCTACAATCCATTGATTAATTTGTAACAATCACTCAAAAATTGATTGTTATTTTTATAGAAAGAAAATGTACTAGATTAAGCAATTTATCAGTTTTCTGATTCTATTTCATTTATTGGTTGATTTTGAAATGTCATTTGAAGGTATATTTCAATCATATGAAGTGAAGCTAACTAACCACTGAAATGGTTGATGTTTTCCAGCATGAGGCTAACACTGTAGTGGAATCAATAGAATCAAGTTAGTAACCATAGACGCCAAGGGCGATGCAGCATATGTGCTAAAAGCAGTAACGGTTTAAGCTTTTGTTTGCCACCCACACACAGATGCATGCAGCCAAACGCATGGCAGCACTGTTATATAATGTACACAGAGTGGAATGTAATGCCATGCAGATGTAGTACATCAGTTATCACTTCATAAAGTACAGCACAAGCACAGTTCAGGCTAGAGTAAGTAGGTACTATTCTCTAATAGCCTACACTATTCGCCATTAAACCCGTATCAAAGCACAAAATTTGCAGGTTGCGAATGTTAAAAGGCAAAATAAAGACACCAAAAGTGAGTGATGAAACAGAACTGGGCTGCATAAAGTGAGAATTTTATGTGATTTGGCTTGCTAGAATAACTCACTTCTAATAAGATGTTTATTTATACTTTACTCCTTATTTTTCATTTCAGATCTTTTTAAAGGACTTTTCACAAAAAACATGCTAATGCAAAATTAAAAACACAGTCAATACTAAACGCAACACGGATGTAACAACGCTGGACAATGGAGTCACTAGTTATGATCTAGTGCCCCTTTGGAATTCTAGTAATATTTTAGTACTAGCTAACAGCATTGCACATGAGCAATTCTATTAAATTATTTAAATACAGATGTCTGAAGCTTGTAAAAGACATTTAACGTGTGTTTTAGCTTTCAGACATATTAACATGTGTTTTAGCTTTCATGTTGAACTTTCTGTAGCAAATTACTACACTTATTGCATTGTTGGAGTTCTAAGAACTGTACGATTTACGTAAGCTCAAAAATCAGATTTCTATAAGATTTATGTAGAAAAACGTTCCCAATTGGACTGGACTCCATTAACCTGAACCCTAGCCCAATCATGAGTTGTTTAACCAGTGTGTGAGTTTATGGCTGCAGCTGAATAGTTTAGTGAGCTTCTTTTTGTCAGAGTCAGATCTGCCTGTTTATTTAGTAAAGCCACTGCCAACAGATCTGGCAAAAAAGGAAAGTAGAATAAAAGAAGTTTCATGTAGTACCATGCAGCTGTAGTGCATCAGTTATCACTTCATAAAGTACTGCACAAGCACAGTTCAGGCTAGTTTCTGGGTGATACATCATAAGTCACACCTCGTTCAATTTGAGATGTAGTAAATGACTAAATCGGGAAAATCATGTACAAATTATCATGCAGTTTTTTTGCCAATGGCTTAAGACTCACTTTGATGCTGCATTTATCTCGCCCTCTCATATGCCCTGCATTTACCTCACCCTCAAACACTCCCTTTCAAAGACATAAGGAAAGAAGTGAGAAGGTAAGAAATGTGATTTTCTATCTGCAGAAAATGTGATATTTCCCTCTTTTCAAGTTTAATTTGTTCTAATAGGATCAACATATATTGCAAGGACCACTAAATCATTATACTTGTAAGGTTATATAAACCAAAAGACATTTCAAGACAAATCAAGCTTTTAAGAAATGCTTTAAAGAACTTCAAATTAAGAGAAATACATAAAGTGACCAAGCGTGAACACACCACAGCACACAGTGTGAATAATGTGAAATTCTCTCTCTGCATTTAACCCATTCACCAAGTGAAGCAGGGGGCTCCCACCAACAAGTGGCGCCCGGGGAGCAGTGTGTGCTGTGTGGGGACGGTACCTTGCTCAAAAGTTCCTCAGTGATGACACTAGCAGTCCTAGGATTCGAGCCCACAACCTTCTGATTGCAGGGGCAAAGCCCTAACCACTAGGCGCGCCTGCTGTACATATATACATATATAAAGTTCTCAGACCCTTTCAACTTGTCCCCATTTTGTTAAGACTAAAATGGATTAAGTTCACATGATCTATAATCATTCCACGCACAATGCTCTACAATGACGAAGCAAAAACAAGTGTTTACAGTGTTTTGTTAATTTATTTAAAAATGTATTAAAAAATTACATTTACATAAGTATTCAGACACTCTGACACTCTGGTGCATCCTATTCCTTTCAGTGGTCCTTCAGAAGCTTCTACAACTTGACTGTACTTCACCTGTGCCAAATAGTATTCATTAGACATAATTAAGAAAGGCACACAGCTGCCTATATATGGTTCCACAGCTGATGGGGGATGTCAAAGTGAAAACCAAGCTATGAGGTCCAGAGAATTGTTAGCAGACCTGAGAGACAGGATTGTGATGAGACACAGATCAGGGGAAGGCTACAAGAAAATTGCATCATTAAAGGTTCCCAAGAGCACAGCAGCCTCTATCATTCTCGCATGGAAGAGATTTGATACCGCCAACAGTCTTCCAAGATCTGGCCACCTATGCAAACTGAGTGATTGGGGACAAAGGGCCTTGGTCAGGCAGTTAACCAAGAACCCATTGGTCCATTTGGCATACTACCAGGAAAACAATGGAATGGCTGCAGGACAACCCTCTTATGTATTTATAATGTCTCGCAATATAACCTAAAAATATTAAGGTGTTATTTATAGGCCACCCAGCCCTACTTTAATGTCCTTCAGTAAAAGGCCTGGCTTAGCGCTGCCACTATTAACCGTCTGGCTGTAACCTCCTGGTTTTGCTGTCTCTCGTTCTCATAGTCAGTGGCAAATCCAGGACTTTGTTCCTTAGAAAAGTTCCTAACTAAGTGACATGACCTGGAAGCATTTAAGTGGCAGTCATGATGATGGCTGGTTGAATTCTCTAAATGCTAAGGTGCCTCAGTGCTTCCTTTATTATCTCCTTCAGCATGGGGTACACAGGGCCATCTTTTAGGCAAGGAAAGGAGATAATGCTCTCTCACAGTTCCTTATGACAGCAATATTTAAGGTGATGAGCCAGCAGTTTTGTTATGGCAGAATTTTACATATGAAAAGCATAACATCAAATATACACACTTGCATCTATGATAACTGTCCCTCGGAGTGTGCAGGAACGGGCAGACAGCCAGGGATCCATGCAGATATGTTTATTAATCTAAAATAAAACAGAAGTACAGAAAATAGGCACGGGGGCCGTCAGAATAACCAGAAAACGTGAACACTGGAATCAGGGACAGGGAAAAATGAGGCG
>JBBPDB010000146.1:5904937-5916694 GCA_037974465.1 Brachypetersius altus
TGGATCAGTATGTCGCAAAGAAACAGCCAGGATGGGTCCACCGTGGGGTCATTTCGCGGCTAAAACGCAAAACCAGTTCTATTAGCTATTAGACTGAATTCTCTTGGTCTCACACTATAACGAGTGGAAACACTGCGGTTAGACGTGCAGGATGTGGAGGGGGACCGCTAGGGTCGGCTGGCTGACATTAAAGACACATTGCTCTTTCAGTACCTTCAGTAGCTCTCTGTTGGGCCTGGTGCTGTCGGTTTCTTTGAAGTTTACTCAGATCATAACAAGCGACCAAGATAAGAAAATTATTTTTAGTTCATTTTTTTGTTCATTCATTTGGAGTGACTGTAAAAAGTGAAATTGTAAACAGAAAAAAACAAGACTGGAATAAACTCACAAAATTCTCAGTTTACATAAAGAGTTTGTTTTACTCAGGTTTGCTCTTGCTCTTGGGAGGCAACCTTGCCTGAATAAAGTCTCTGGACCACCACATGTAAGTGTACTGAGGAGGACCGCCTGAGATCAGGAGGTGGTTGAAGTGTTGCCTCTGCACAGGAAGTTGCTGAGCAAAGCTGAGAGAGGCTGCACAGACATGGACGCCTCTAATCATTTGCTTCTTGTCTTTTTTCTGGCCATGTTGTGCTCAGTTGGTAAGAAGGTCACTATTTTTTTTATAATTTAACTTCCACTTTCTGGTGTGTTTTTAATGTTGTTGTGTTGGTTGCTCTGCTTTGCGTCTGGGATTGTGTGTGTTTATTCTGATAGGGTCTTAAGATTTGAAGAAGTGATCTGTGAAAAGTTTGACTGCAAAAGAAGAATTCCATGAATTCAATTGATGTAAAGTCTCTTGGGGTGGTCTGATGGTGATGGTGATAGAAACCAGGGGTCCTGATGTCTAAAACATGAATATATTTTTTAAAATATCTGACACATGGTTTATGTGATGCTAGTGATGGTGAAGTAGTGTTGTTTAAGGACTCTTTTGTCTTACAAAGTGTATGTACCTCTCCTATATGTACCTGTCCACTTTGAATGTCTTTTTAAAAATGTTTATGGCCAAAATGTCCTCAAAAATATACAGCATAGATATAAGGTATTCCTAGCTTTTAATGCAAGAGAGAGATTTTGGAATTGAACTCTTTAGAGCTGTTCACAGCAGAGTTACTTTCTTCTCATGTTAACCATTTAATTTGCAGAATTTATGCAGTTAAAATCCAGTAAGAGTGAGAGGTGTGATTGGTGGAGGTCTTTGCTTCTGAAAGTGTAGTGATACCCTGTTTGAATCTCTTCCAGACAAATGGTCAGTTTGTGCCTTTGTGAGTGGACCAATTCCCGGCCAGCCGCAAAATGTGAGCAGGAATGACACAGGAGTTGAAAAAGCTGTTCAAACTGCAACATACACATTCAACAACCAGTCCAATGATGTCTTCTTTTTCAAGGCATCAGCTATTGATGATGCCCAAAGACAGGTCAGTACAGTCTGCCACTGATGTCAGCAGTCAGTGTGGAACGTGCAATACATTTATTTAACATGGGACCACTCTTCTGTGACAGATTGTTAAAGGTATTAAGTACCTGCTGAAAGTCGAGATATCTCGTACTGTATGCACGAAGAGAGAGAGTGACGTTGACCTTGCTAACTGTGCCTTCCAGTCACGCGCTTTGCAGCAGGTACAGTGAGAACTGTTTTTTTGTGTCTAAGAAAGTGTGAAAACGTAAAGGAGGTGAAGATTTCATATCATGTGCACACAGAGCTTCCTGCCCTTTGGAGACATTTACTGCATTTCATTCCATTGCTCTTTATTCAGTAGTGCATTCATTCTTAAACAAGGTTTCATTAATATGCAGTTCATTAATATGCATTTCATTAATATGCATTTCATACCTTTAGCACAATATGAACCAGCAGGATTCCTGTTTATCTTTCAGACTTTCTTCTGTAAGTTTGAAGTGTGGTCCATACCATGGCTGAAGACAATGAAGACAACATATTGCCTCTGTCTTCCCTTGAAGTCTTAATATGCCATTTTCAGCAGAAACCAGTATGAATTTGAAATGACATGGCATGCTAATTTAACAGTGACTTGGCACAGAATAAAATAAGCACTTGGTATTTAAACAAGGTGTGGATGGAAACTTTTGATCATGTTCAGCAACTAGTCGTCCTTTCTCCTCGGGTCTAACTGACCAAGAATTCAGGATATCGAGCTTGCATGTAACATGTGGTGTAAAATATTCACAAGCTCCTGTGAGAGAAGGGCCTCTGATGTGCTGAGGCAGATTTGTAATGCTACGCTGGATCAGGGAGAAGGTCTTTTTCAGGTCCAGTAGCTGTTCAGAGAAGTTACTTCTATTAGGCCTCTTACTCTAATCTCAGAGCACTTGAAGCTTTTTTTGAAACTGCATCCATCTTTCATACTGAGCCTGAGCACCACAGGACTGGGTGAGTGGAGGATTTGAATGTGTTCGTATGAATTCCCCTCTTGGTAAAGTGATGCAATGCTTGCTATAAAATGTGGATGACAGGGGCACCACAGACACCACATGATCTTCCAGCAGGAAATTATTGCTACTAAAATAGTCTTTGCTAACGGAAGTTCCGAGAATCTCAACTGACCAATGGAGCAACATGCAAAATGTGAGACAAAACCTATTAAAAACCAAAGAACTTTAAATCTTGATGGACCAAGGTGAGATGAGAAAGTGTTTTCAGCTCCCAAGCAACATCTTGGCACTGTAACTAGGAGAAGAAGTCACAAGCTTCACAAGTCATCACCTGCTTTGATATTTCTGTCACAGTGTGTACAGGGGAGACGGCAGCTCTATTTTAAGAGCCAGATGACAGTTCAGTGCAAATAAAACAAACTAGGATCGTCTCTCACAGGGGGAAAACGGAAATAGAAATGCCAGCTCTTAAATAAAACGACCTAGCATGTTCTCCAGATGTGCTAATAATACACCACGCAACACTAAAAAAAGAGACAATGTGAAGTCACACTGATATGGAAAAGCTGAATCAAAGTCTAAGCACATGTAAGAGTTGAATATCACAGTAGAAAAAATCGGAATGAGTTTTAGGGACCTGTGTTAATGGCTTCAGGAATGGGAATATATGACGAGTGTGCTGTGTGCTCCGGTTATCTGGCAGAATTGTTAACTGCTTCATTTTCTGAAGGACGATGTTAAATGTTGCAGGTAAAGCAGCCCCCAAAAATGCCTTTTCTGATCTATGGCCATTTGTTCCGCTGGACGGCACGTCACACTTTGCTCAGGTCCAGCCTACACAGGTAAGGAGAGCGGAAGGAGCCCAGGTAGAGGTGGCCATTGTACTCGTGGGCCTCGCTAATGTATGCGGCCACTGCGCCGTGTGGGTCGTGGAAGCTCCGCACACATGTTCCTCCATCCTGCAGCTCCACCACCAGACTGTACCGAGGCACAAACTTCATCATCATGTCCTGGCTGAAGAGCTGAAAGAAAATGGACAAGCACCCAAAATATGAAAGGAGAACCACCAATGTCTGCTACACCATTCTAATAAAGCTAGAGCTCCCTATAGAAGTGCGCTGTGAAAACATTAAATATGAATCATACTAAAAGTCGAAACAGTGCTGAGAAAGACTCAGTCTAGTGTGCGGGGGTGAGTAATAGAGCAAACTGTAATAGTCCTGATATGCTTATCACAAAGGTTTTTTTTTTTCGTAGATGCTGATAAACACAAAACCAACGGACGAGCAAAACGTTAGTGCTACATATGTAGTGTTGGATGAGGTTTTTACAGGCTTCCTCAGCTTACTCAACACTTTTGCCCAAGAGAGTGCAAGAAAAAGAAAAGGGAAACTAAAGTAACGCACACACAACTCTGCATGGAAACCACAGGAGCACACTGCGAGTAGCTGTAGTCTGAAATGCACTTTTGTTGAATATAAAAACAATTCAAGCTGTTTAAACTCTTGTTAATACTATGATATTGTGGTTTGCTATTTTTGACTTAACATGTATCCGTAACACAGTACAAGTCATATCGCAGGACAACGTAACGCTAGAATTTACATTCATTCTGGTAGCCTAGTGGTTAGGGTGTTCGGTTGGGAAGTTGTGGGTTTAAGTCCCAAGTCTCCTAAGCACCTCTGAGGTAATCTGCGTAAGGTCCTGTCCCCACACACTGCTCCTCGGGTGCTGTGTTCCTGGCTGCCCACTGCTTCACTTGGTGAATGGGATAAATGCAGAGGAAGAATTCCGTGCTGTGGTGTGTTCATGTATGACAGAACGATCACTTTCACTTCACTTCCCAGTGCAGCTCAAATGTTTAGTGATATCATACTTTCATATCAGCCACCTCTATATTGGTACATTTAACACACACATAGTAGTGCACATACCTTAAAAACAAGCTTCTTAATCCAGGGTCTTTGGGCCAGGAAGTCTAGCATGGAGAAACCGGGATTAGGCCGCACAGCTGACATAGCCACCCAGTAACCCCCCGAGGAGCTGCGCCGGATGTTGTCGGGGAAACCAGGGAGATTGTCTACAAAAGTATCCATGCCTCCTTTATTGAGACCAGCCACATGAACCCTGCGGAGAATTCAAAGAGTCAAGAGCCTCATCTACACTCTGCTGAATTAAAGATGGAAAGAATCGCCACACTACCAGCGGCAAGCAGTACATGACACGAAGGTGCTTTGAAGTTCGAGTGGCACTTTATTAAAAATGATGGTTGTGAATTCACACACTATTTTTTTCCATCAAAGGATTAGAAAAAACGTGAAATTGCCGTCTTTTGTGAAGTGGTTCAAGACGTCTCCTCTGTACTTCACGAAGATCAGGATCCAAATGGCAGAGAGTGAGCCCACTGCTGTGAGACATAAACTGAAATATCCAACTGGAAGCAATCATTTATCGAATCCTGAGTGTCTGATTACACCAGTTCTCAGGAAGGCTCAGGTGAAGGGATGGAATTCTGTCCAATAGCAGATCCCTTAAAAAATAACTTTTAGTGATCAGCTGATGTTAGTGGTTTTTACTGACAGTGATTTTTGGTAAGGTGTTACTTAAAGCCAGACCCAATGAAATCAAATAGGTTTTCTCTGCTCATTTTCACTCTTGCCTGAGATGCTTCTAAAATAAATCTGTCCAGTTCTCCATGTGACAACTCTTAATCTCTTCAATAAGCAATTATTATTAATCTCTTCAATAAGCAAAAGAGGCTACATGAAAGCATTTCCAACATATTGCAACCCTTGCTGTGCCCACACTCGCTTCACTATTAAAGCGAACCCGCTATTCGTTTCTCCGCGCTAGAACCTTAGTGAAAGATCTGGTTACCAAGGCAACAGCAAGCTTGCATCATTTATCCAGGTGAGGCTTGGAGGGAACTCGCACTGCCTCCAGCAGACACCAGAATTATGGTAGCAGAGGACGGGGTGCATTAACATACACGACTTACTCTTGAGAAATAATACAGCAGGAAGGAGGATTTTAACTGTGACAGTGAATCAACCCAGGCCACATCCGACACATTTGAAATAAATGGGTTGAAATGCAGGTGCCAACAAACAAAAAAAAAGGGAAAGCAAAACTAATTTAATGTGCTGCCTGAGTGAAATGTGATATGTTCCTTTTCAAGGCCTTTTCAAAACACAATTACCATTGGCTCTTGAAATGACCAGCATTAAAACCCACAACAGATTTTTCTTTTCTGATTCAAAAAGTAAAACAGTCTTACCGCCGTATTCTTGCCATCGTAGTTTCAGCAACAAGAACAGACTCTTCATCAGGGAAGAGCTGGATTCCATTAGGGAAGCGCAAGTTGTCCATCATCACTGTAACCTCTTTAGTCTCGGTATCATATTCCAAAACTCTGAAATACCAATTCAATAAACTGCCTCATTAAAGCGACGTTAATAGCATGAATCTGTGCTATTTTAACATCTCATTATTATGAAATCAATATAAATAGAAACTGCAATTATAGCATGCACGTAAACAGACTGTGAACCAGAACTGAGTGCAGTAAAGCATTATTGAATCCCAATTTACCGTCCATCTGCTGAGGCCTCCATGATGAGGTTCAGGTAGTCTCTACGCTGCCATCTGCTGCTGGAGTCTGTGAAGTAAACCTTCTTCCCATCCTGAGTCACATCTAGGTCGTTGACGAAGGATAAGCGTCGACCCCCGACGATTTTACGGGTGCTGACCAGAAGAGTGGACTCACCTGGAAACCAAAGAGAGAGATAAAAATACAATCAATGTCCACAAATACATTTAATATGTGCAACTCATTACAACCACACTAGGACAACCTGAGTGAAAAAAGAAAGACAAAGAAATAAAGGCAAAGAGAGAGGAAGGGAAATACAAAGCGAGAGAAAGAATGCCAGACAGAAGGAAAATAAGAAAAAGGCTGAATGTGAAAAGAAGGAAAGTAAGAAAGACTATAACAAAGTAAAGCTGAAGTTTGGGGAAAAAAGAGAAAGTGAGAAAGAAAAAAAAGTAAAGAAAAGGAAAGAAAGAAAGAACGAGGAAAGAAAAATACAAAAAGCAAAATAACAGAAAAAGAGAAACACCAAAAGCAAGAGAAAGAAAGAATGAAAAAGTTAAATATAAAATAGAGATAGAAAAGAAAGACAGACTGACCTGTGACAGGATTCACCTCAAAGAGCCCTAAGTAGGCATCAGCTACAAACAAGGTTCCATTGGGACCCACTCTGATTCCGAGGGGTCGTCCACAAACATGCTCCTGTTCACGAGACCCTTTAAAATGAGGTAAAAAGGGCTTATAGCATCAAGCAACAAACTTTTGTTTCATTACATTTTGTAGTGTTTCTTATACAATCTCGGGCCACTGATTTCGGTGGTAATGTTATGTAGCTTCAAGCATCATTTTTAGAGAAAACTAAACTTGGCGGTTCAGCTGACATGGCCTTTGTTTATGCTTATAACTTTGTGCATATTAATATGTTTGTTGTACGTGTAGATAACAGGGTTGCAAACCCGCATCAGTGAGACTAATATTAAAATAGTAGTATTACAACAACCTTATAGTAAAA
Source organism: Brachypetersius altus (assembly GCA_037974465.1). Taxonomy (NCBI): domain Eukaryota; kingdom Metazoa; phylum Chordata; class Actinopteri; order Characiformes; family Alestidae; genus Brachypetersius; species Brachypetersius altus. The sequence goes on from JBBPDB010000146.1 coordinate 5,911,975, forward strand.
TACATACAAATTTGTTCATCTCTAGAACCACTTAAGGTAGGAAAAGGCTGAATCAGCGTGCAAAACATGACTAAGACACATCAAAAATTTTAATGAAACAGACCTTTCATAAAAGTGTGTTACCCACTGAGGGGGTTCTACAACACTTTCAAAAACTACATGGCCTGCAAGACCTGCTGTGTGGTGTTAAACGGATACAGGTACAGGATCAGCACATCAGCATTTCAAAACAGGACAGACATGACAGGCAAGTTTATTTTATTTATATAGCACAATTCACAGGAGTGATACAGACTTCGGCTAACAATGAATGTGAGGATATGAGAAAGTGGACAAACACTTCAAATACATGCTTACTCATTCAACATCTGTCAAAGATTGAGAGCACAATTATGAAAAGTCATTTCTCAACACTGTCATTACAGTGCCGATGGCTCTATTGACCAATTGATTGCGAAATGTTGCATGACAAAACCGGTTAGGAACCTGTTAAGCATGTTCTTTTAAAGTCTTACCACATGGGGGCTGCCCAAGAGTTGTCAAAACATGAATTTTCCTTCCATCAATTTTCACTATCTTTCCATCTGAGGTACCGGTGTACAGAACATCTGTGGGAAAAAAAACCCCATCAGTTTTTCATAAGTTATTTTCAAATGTGTCTGTGCTTTTTCAAACAGCCAGTTGGTTTACAGAGATCAGAATCAGAAAACTGAAAAATGATCCTGGAGGAAATTGCTTAGGACACATAAAAAGATACAATAAAAGAAACTGTAGAAAAACCTCAATATGAAATACACTATGCTACATACACCAATATTATACTACAGATAAGTAACTTACAGTTAAGGGAATTGACACAAATTGTATTTAGGAGTGCATTATTGCACGTGTTATTGTCATAGAGATCAGTAGTACAGTATATAAGTAATGTAATATAATAATAATAAATAATAAAAATAATAGAGATAATGAAAGGCTGATATATTCTACTTAAAAAATGTACATTTCAAACATATTATTTCTAAAAGCACAAAACAGACAAAGGAGCCAATCAAATATTAAAGGATACAATTCTGTTTGACCACGCAGACAATACAGTCAGATAACCTTTCACCTACTTGGGCTCTCCCACTCTAACCTAGTCGCTGCTTGCATAACTGCAGAGAGACTGAAACACCAGGGTAAGAGGACACGCGCAGCACATACTGACCTCCAATATTGGCAATGGATTCAGGTCCAACAAGCAGATCCTCAAACAGTCGCTCTGCCTGCCTCAGCTTTAGGTTGGGTTCAAAGCAGCCAGTCATGAAGGGTGGCTCATTGAGACTAGCGTGGTAGGAGCAGGATTAAAAAGACATAAAAGAAAAGCACATAAAAGGGAGATGGGGAAAAATAGCATTAATTAAGTCTTGGGTTCTTAGAGGCATCTAATCCCAGAGCAGACTGCGTTTAGACTAGAAAAATTGAAGGAGACAGGCTGCAGTGCTCAACGGCAGCAGCGGCAAAAAGACCAATCATTAAGCACTGACACAGAACTCAAGAGTGGAATCTAAATGAGGAGTCACTGCAGATTGGTTCGAAGTAGTGCCAAGAACCCTTAAATATTCAGCAGTGGTGCTGGGCTTGACCCAAAAAGTGACTGGGGGATCAGAGCTTACTATATGAAGCAGGGAATGCAGTATTCTACAGCACTTTTTTGTTTTTTAGATTAACATTTTTTATTAAATGTACAATTGTACATTTATATAGCAGCCAAATCTAACAGAAATGTTCTGCTTAATAGTCTTTCAGTAATCTGGAAACTGATCAAACAGGAAGTCTTTCAAAACGGCACCGTTTGACACGGTTTGGAAACGTCTATGACATACTAGTGCAGCAATGAAGACATTAGGCAACTGATACAAGTAGAGATTCAGACCATAGAGATTCTCTTGTACTGTACTGCTGTTGTAACAATGCAAATTTCACCCATGAGAATAATAAAGGTTTAACTTTAAAGTAAGTGAAGTTATTCAGTATGCATTATTCAGGAACATGGAATTGACATGTTCTGTATTAACTTATAAAAGCTTCAAAGTGTATAAAGTCAGATGATACAACTGCTGTATGTCTAACCATTTAGCTCATTCAGACATGTTACACTACTGAAAGTTGTTACATTAAGTTAAAATTGATTTTGAATGTTCCTGGGTATTTTTAAACACTGTTAATTATTATCTAGTATGTGAATGTTTCGTGTGTATAGTGGGGAATCGATTTTTATAGAAATGTCTTGGGCACAATTTAATTATTGTCAAGCTCCAATTTATTAAAATGACTGGTTTGCCATGGATCACTTTCCCCTCTGCAGAGAAATGCTGCAGTTTCTCATAAGTCACATTCTTTTCTGCATAGAGATGATAGATGTTATTCTACATTTAGTTAAATAAGGGTTTCCCATGTGTCACTTTCTCCTCAGAAGAGAGATTACATGTACATTTCTACATCTGGTTAAACAGGCAGCAGTGCTCTCACTTCAGGCTCCAGCTCTGCAGCAGAATGAATGAGGTCAGCAGAGCCTGAATGGTCTATACAGCCAAGTTATGTTCACCTTATGGCTCTTTGTGCAATTTTTCAGCAGCACGAAGCTCGTGTGCACTGGAGCATGAAGATCAACAACTTATTTCCCTCTGGAGCTTTTTAACCTCTGCAGCTTTTACCTGAATGCCTCCGGCTGAATAGGCGACTCCAGGATAAAAACGACCACCAGGAGAGGGAAGAGCAGGAATCCAGCCAGCGTCAGCAGAGTAACTCGGAATACCTTCCCACTGTAGGTGCTGGAAGTGTGGAGACAAATTTTGACAGCAGAAGTGTCAGTACTGCCCCATTCCCAGAGGCAGTTGCCTCCCAGCTGAATGAGGAGCTGGGCGAGCTTTGACGTTACTGTTCAGCGTCCTCTTTAACAGTGTGGACTGTAACTGTGTGTTTACGAGTTTTATTTGAATTTTTAAAAAAGTGTGTAATCAGCTGTAATGCAGGTGATGTGCTCCTTACCTTGTGCCTTTGTGCTGAGGTTCATGGGTCTCGTCTGTTATTATATGAGGTCTGTTCAGCCTCCTGAACCTCAGTCCCTCTGGCTCATTCATGCTGAAATGAATCAGGATCGCCTGTCTGATTTTCAATAGCGCTGTTCACACCGAATGTCGTATTAAAAGCAGGTTTATTTTACATTCCAGAGCCGAATAATGTGGTCTAGCCCTGCTCAAAGCTGCACACTAGTGGACAGACACACACAAGACAGAACAACACCACCTCCACTCGAGCAACTAGACCTGTTTTCAAATGAAAAGTCTCTACATATCAGTTTCTTCAGAATCAGAATATTTATTGTCGTTGTACCAGTAAATCGATATTGACTGCAGTCCCCTTCAAGTGCAAAGTGCAAAGAAATAGAATGCAAACTAGATTTCTGTCTACAAGATAAAATAGTGTGCGAAAATGAAATATAATATATGTTACACTTTGTAAGAACATTGCATCCATAATACACAGAGTTGAAATATAGCATTGTATTTCATTATTATATAGGCCCATCTTTAATAAAAGATTTGCACGTTATACTGCAGCTACACAGTGTACAGCATGGCATTCTTTCTCTGTATTAAAGTGAGCTTGTGTGAGAGAGCTTCAGTAACGTGGATGTACTGTGTTGGTCTTTTATTTTGAAATGAGCATAAATACAGAGGCGCTTGTTGTGGCGTGGAGTGTCTGAGTTCACTCTGTGTGGGTCTGGATAAAGAGTCCCAGTCTTCTTCAATGGCAGAGGAGGAGAAAACACATGTGGCTGTTTGGGTTGCGTTAAAGAGACTTGATCTTAATGGTACATTTGGTTTTTACTTAAACTATGTCTCTCTGAACCTGTTTAGTGAGAAAAATAAAGACTCCTAAGCAGGGCCGTCGTGGTTACCATAGCAACTGCCTGTCGCCATCGGTCCAAACGGCTGTTTGTTCTGTTTCTTCTTAGTTTTTATCTTAAATTCTCTTAGTACGTTCAGAAAGGATTATAGAGACTTTGTTCGAGTGTGTGTGCCGTTCTTGTTGGTTAACAGTTGCCGAAAAAAGGCTTAATGTGCACTTAGCTCTCAACAGGTGTGTCTGACAGCAGGACATCAGAAGTGATCTGCCTAAAACACACTGTTCCCACAATTTTTATTATTAAGCAAGTATGCAGAAAAAAGACCTGTGAGTTTGAACTGTTTTGTAGATGATAGAGTTACAGCGCTGCGAGAAGTTCACATTCCCAGAGGAACAAAAATGACCACAGTGAGACAGGTGCATCATCATCATCAGCATCATCATCATCATCATCATCATTATTGTCATCATTGTCATTCTTGTGATCATCACCATCATTGCCATTATCTTCTTCTTTTGTCAGTAGTTGTCTTCACCTGTTCTTTTACCTTTTTTAAATTGTACTGTCCAAGAAATGGAGGAAGCTAAACATATTTTTTTTAAATTTCTCACAGATCTTTGCACGTTCTTTCAGACTGGACACTGCTCAGGTGACGTTCAAGGTATTTTGAGAAACATGACTGGCCTCTTCTTTAAATTACAAAATTTAAATTGTTTTTTACTCCAAAGAGTGTGTCTCATCTTAGATACGAAACAGCCGGGGCTTTTTAATTCCCTTGCACAGTTGCATGCCAGCCAACAGCAAACAAATGTAAGATTTTTAAAA
>JBBPDB010000146.1:5916794-5955314 GCA_037974465.1 Brachypetersius altus
CACACATATATATTTATATATTATTCCCACCTTCATTTCTCTATATGATTAGACATATTTGACATTTTGTACTGGGTTACCTGTAACTTGTTCAGTAACATTCTTGTATCTATTATAAAGATGTATCTGTTATTATTCAGGCCTTATGTCTTGGAGGTGGCAAAGTACTTGCAGCATGGTATGATTATCATACAGTCATTGTACCATTGTACCAAATGATCTTGATGCTACAGTTCTGCAGCTCTGCATTCATTAACATGTATTTTCGGTATAAATGAAGTTAATGCAAGGCCCAGAAGTACTGCCATGACAGTCATTCACAGAAGCTTGAAGTCAAGACTGCAGGGAATTGTGAGAAGGGTAAGAAAACGTAACTTAGTTAAGCCTTATTTTCATTCCAGTACCGCACCAACAGCTGTTACAGGACGGCTGCTGTTCTTCTTTATCATTAGAATCAGGGCTTGTTCGATTGATGTAACCTGGTTATAATGTATTAACTGTCATTTTAGATTGAGAGGCTGGAGGAACTCCTTCCACAGATTAAGCAAACACAGCATGACAAGATGATCAAGGTGAATGATCATAACATGCAGATAATCTCACACCTGCCCACCATAACTGATGAACTTTCAGAAGAAAATACCCATCTTTTTAAATCAGCTACGGTGCTCTCCACAGCTATTGGCACCCCTTTATAGATCAATAAAAAGTGTTAGAAAAATCCACCTTTTGCTGAAGCAGCTTCATCTCTTAAAATCGAGAAAAATCGATATATCAATAAATTTCAATAAACGTAGCTCTCATCAAAAAACAATTCTTTTCAACAAGAAAACATACAACTGTGAACACAATGTGATTGTTAAATGATTGCCATTTAAATTCTACATTTTTGAGTCGATTGGAGTAGCTATGTAGCAACTTCAGTCACGCCGTGATCCATTAGTCAGTCAGTTCAAGTTTTATTGTCATTTCAACACACTGTGAAACAAAACATGGTGCAACACAAGAGTAGAACAAAACACGACAAGACTGATGAAAGAGAGTGCACAACAGCAACAATACAACTGAACAAGACGACCTTTTTGCATTACTTCCTGATTAACAGAGGTATAAATAAAAGATAAAGCATACAGCAAATTCTCTTAGTCGTCCAAAAACAGGGTAAAGATAACGCACAAATCAGATTGGGTTGTGTGTTGTCCTTTATCAGTGATGAAAGTTAGTGAGTAGTTATGAAAAAATAGCTACTTATCTGACAATGCCTAATAATAAAAAGTGGATTACAGTTAACAGGTAGAAACTAGCACATGTCCGAATCAACACAGAAATGGATTTTTTGGATTTGTAAAATGTATTTATTTAATTGGAGAAATCCAAGAGATTAAAATGTTTGTAAATCCGTTTTACTAATCTTTACAGAGGCTAATCATTATGGAGGGAACTGTAACATAAATATTTCTTTTCAGGACATTGACTTGTTGAACCAGAAGCTGGTGTTTCTTCACAAAAGAATGCAGGTGAGTGATTTCATGCCTTACAGCCTCATAATACTCTATACATTTAATATGATCCAAACATTCTGATTAGTAACTTCAGTTTCTTTAAGGTGCAGGTGTTGCTACATACAGTTTGTATTACCCCCATAGAAAAGCACTTTCAATAGGAGCTCTGGAGCAGTTACACCAGGCCAAAATCAAGTGTCAGCTATAGGGGTATAAAGCCCCCCAGCACTGGGATGTTGGAGCCATCCCGCAATAACATACTGTCTTCCTCCCACAGTTTAGTATGTTGTGGTCATGCATTAAAATCCTGTTCCCATAAATTAGTTAGTGGTCACACAATAGTTTTATTAATAATAGGTGTCAGTAGCGGAGCTCCTCAGTAGAGCAGTGGCACTGTGTTCTCTGGAGTGATGGAATATCTAGTTTGAGTGGCTTTCTGTTTCAGAACTGGTCAATAGAAGAAATTGCTTGCCTTCACACTTCAGGTGGTTTCGATCATATAAAACATACACTATATGGACAAAAGTACTGGGACACACCTGTTTTTCAGGGTTGGCTAGGACCCTTTCCCCTAAAGATCATTTTAGACACCATTCTTTCAAAACAGGGTGTGGAAGGCTCTTTTCTATTCCAGCATGACTGTGCACAAGGTCCATAAAGACATGGTTGGATGTGTTTGGTGTGGAAGAACTTGACTGGCTCACACAGAGAACTGACCTCAACTCATCCTACACCTTTGGGGTGAACTCAAAAATGCTCCACAGAATGAATGGGCACAAATTTCCTGCAGAAACAAGTCAAGCATCCCAATACTTTTGTCCATTTAGTGCACATTTGCAAGACAGTATACTGGTGCGGTATTTTAACGAAATTGTTTTTGTCTTCAACAGATGGCAGAGTCATGCTGCTGGGAGGGAATGTTTAGGCGAGCACCACTCTGGTGAACTTTATTTACTCTAAAAGCTTACAGACCTATTCATTTACTAAAATGTAAATGCCATAGTATTTTTATCCAGTCATTTTCCTGTTTCTATCGTAAGTTTTTAGCTTTAAATGGTTAATGTAACAAGACTGTATACTAGTTCTGGGTTCCTGTTGGAGTATTCATCATGAAATGTTTACACAATGTAAAGGGCAGCTAGTTTAAAGTTTATATCTGCCAATATTTAGAAAACCTCAAGTTGTTATACGTCAGTGGTGCTGTGGTTGTGTACTGTTTGCTGAAATGCCATGGTGTGGAATCGCATTTGTATTTAGAGTATTTGTTCAAAAATTAGGAATAAAGTGATGTTGAACACACCTGCCGTGTCTTTGATACAAAGAAAAGCCTGTGACGAGGTTGTCTCCATTTGTTTATTGTTTAAGGAAAAGGTGTCATTCTGAGCAATGTTTACTGTTTTCTTGGAGAACTCACAAAGATGCTTTAAAAGTACCAAAATATATTTTCCCAAAATACCTTGTATAGAAACCTTATTGAGCTACATGAGTGTTGACTGAAAAACAATAGATGGGTGGTGATCCCTTTGTACTGGGGCTGCCACCTCAAAGCTGCAGTGCCTAAATGATTGTTGTGTGCCAGACATCCCAAGACACCTCAGTAATATTTCTCATAATTCATGCCTGTGTGGAAATATTTAAACCTTACCTGTCACATCACTGTCTGAGAATTGTGCCTGCAGAGCTTTGCTCACATAAAACCAAAAACAAAAGGAATGTCATTGTAATTAGTTTCAAACCAGAATGCATTACTTTATGATTCAATCTATCCCTTCTTATGAAAACTAAATGGGTTCATATGAATAAATCATGTTTCTACATCAACATTAAAACAAGATTGTAATCATTGCATAATTTACAAAAAAAAATGTATTTGAATACAATTACATATGGGTGTTGAGAGAAAGCCACGAATAGTCACAACAATGGAAAAAAAAAATAGTTTCGGGAAACACTATGTACTATATACAACGACCAGAGTACATAAGGATTCACAGACTTATTTCATTTGTGTAATGCTGTACCTCAATTAAGATACAGCTACACGTAACCAAGTGGACTTGTTGACATGGGCCTACTAAACATCTCAGCAAAAAAAAAAAGAAGAGAGAGAGGGGAAACAAAAACAAAAACACATGGCTGGTTTACAGTTCAATTTTCTTGCACCTTCAAATTATTTAAAACTAAAACATTCTTTCTTGGGGAAGTCAGTCCATAAAAAATCCAGTGAGGGTTGTGTACAGAGAAGAAGAGAGTGTCCAATTTCTTCATCAAAAGAATGGTCAAAGAATGTCACGTTCAAGGACAGCGGCTCTACTCAGTTTTGGATTTTTTGCTGTCGCTGCCGTTCTCCTCAGACTCCTGCTCCTCTGGCTTCCGCTTCTTGGTGTTGTCTGCCGTGTGGCTGTTGGTATACGGGGAAAAGGTGACGATCATGCAGGTCATGTTGTCACAGCCTGTACCGTCTCCGGACGTGTCTGGGGCCAAGCAGTGGTCAAGCAGCTGAAGAGAACAGATTTCAGTGATTTATTTCGAAATGTTTTAAACCGTTTTCTCCATTATAAGTATTTTGTATTGAGCAGAACCTCATCATTTATCTATAACCTAGATAACCCCAACTCATCAATGTAGCCTGGAGCCTTTAGCTTTGCAATAACTGATTCAGTAAAACTAAATATAGAGCAAGTACAGTGAGGGGAGATTCAGACATCATGATCTATAACAGACATGCCGAACTCCAGTCCTGGAAGGCCGTGGTCCAACATGTTTTAGTGATTTCCCTGCTCAGAAACACCTGGTTCACCTCGCCAGTTAATTTTCAGGTTTAGTGAATGTGTTTGAGGAGGAGAACCATCAAACTGTACCCTCCAGTTCGACAACCCTGATCTATACTTTAAACTATTTTTGAACTGACATCAGTGTCAACTGTTGGCAATTACAGCTTAGACCTCAATCAAAAGTAACTCATTTTATACCAAAATAATTCAATTTTGGAACAGGTGTGGGCTTCTTGGCCAATTTAAGTACTACAGACATTTTCAACAGGTTTTGATATGGGAGAGTCACTGTATTACATAAAATGTATTAATAATGTTGTTGTATTAATAATAATAATAATAATAATAATAATAATAATAATAATAATAAATGTTACCAAAATATTTTAATTTCATTTTAAACTCAGTTTAATACATTACCCTTAATGAAAATAAGGGTATTTACTGTACTGTAATTCATGCAGGGGCATTTTCGTTGGTATAAACAGGTAAATACAGTAATAAATGTGTATTTTTTTTGTTGTGGAGATTTCCGCATAAAACGATGAGTTTGGTTCTCATAAAAAAATCTGCGAGTCACAATCCGAGTAAAACTGGGGGACTATTCCTATATACAAGCAAAGCTGAACAGAATGTGTGTACTGGAAGTATTTTATTTAACAGATGTCCAAACACACCTGTTAACTGCCAGATTTACTGTGTGTGTGGTACGTGAGGAATGGGACTAAACAGCACTATGCAGGACACTGGTCCTCCAGGAGCAGCTTGGGGCACTCGTTATATAACACCAAAGGGACTGCTTATGAACTACTGGGCTATAATATGCTAATGCTTTAGTGCTTACCTCTTCGATAATAGCAGACAGTGGTCTGGATTCACTACTTTTCAATCTCTCATTTACGAAGTCCACAACCTCCTGACTGCTCATTACATTCCTGTAAGAAGACAGTGACAAGTAAGAACAACATTAAAAATGATAGAGATGTTACATAAGTACTAAAGGCTTTTAGTTCTCTTCACTAATGCTGCAACAGTTTGGACCTTCTAACATTGTTAGTGTAATGTCACATTCCTGCATGTTGAGAGCTAAATACCCTTTAGCTCTCAACATGTTTTGGAAATATCCTTTCCTGCTTCAGCCTGACAACACCCCCATGCACAAGGTGAAGTGTGCCCATGGATGAGGACGCCCAGGTGTTCACATACATCACTTCAAAAGTTTGGAATCAATTTAGCCAACTTCTTATTTTACAGTTAATCCCTACAATTACTTATTAAGAAGCCAAAAGAATTATGAAATTTTAGATGAATGATACAGATGTATTGCATAAACTAAACTGACATTCACAGTGTCATATTTGATAAGTGGTGATGACCATTTATTACAATGTCAAATTTACATTTCAAATGTACACTATACAAGTTTCACTGTATATAAAACTGATTTAACAAGTGATTCCAAACTTTTCCAAACTAAAGTGTGCACTTTAGTGTCTTACAACATGACTATGGTCATTTGTATTGTAAACACTTTTTCTAAGCAAAGTCTTTTAACAGTCTTACCAGATGCCATCACAAGCAACAACCATGAATTCATGCTCCTCATTAAGAGTCAGCACTTTGACATCCGGCAGTGCAGAAATCATCTGCTCCTCAGGTGGCAGAGCCTTGTTCCTCTTATAAAAGTGGTCCCCTAAACACATCATGGCAATTAATGGAATTCTCTTATAGCCATAAAAGAAAAAAACTTGTACTTAAATCTAAAAAACCTACTGGTAAAATATGACTCAAAATGACAGTGAAGTAGTGAGTCTCACCAATGGCTCTGGAGAGGTTGAGGCCTCCATTGACACGGCCGTCCATGGTCACCTTGCCCCCTGCATTCTTTATTCTGGCGAGCTCCAATTCATCTTCTGGTTTGTGGTCATAAGACATGTCCACTGCCTTGCCCCTCTCCGAAACCACACAGCGGGAGTCTCCAGCATTAGCTACTATCAGCTGCTTCCCACGGATCAGGGCCACCACTGCTGTCGTTCCACTGTCTGAGCCAGGCTAAAAACAGGCAAAGAGATGTATACCATCACATATTCATAAACTGTACAGTGCATTTGGGGTGGGATGATTATTTAAAAAAAAAAAAAAAAAAAAAATCAATACTCTATGAATGATGTTAAAGCACAAGTATTTTACAGTAATATATATATATAGGTCTGCCTACAATTCTGGTTCCAGAGAGCCAGTGTCCAGCACAGTTTGCTGATTTCTCTGCCCAGACACATGCGACCTGTCAATTGCTAGGTTGATTGAGTGTCTGAGAAGGGGAATTACCAAACATTACTCAACACCAGCTTTCAGGATCCTGATTTAGAGCAATTACTGACCACAAAATAACATTTTCAACTTTGTGAAAACTTTGCGTTGGTTGCCATAAACATTTAATTGACAGAATGGTACCAGTGTCAGGGATGTGTATTTGTGTGTGCATTTCTTCTTTAAATAAATAGTTTTACTGCAACTGAATTCAAAGCAGTGGCTTGAAACCCCACTACGACAGATGACTTCTCCCAGCATACACACGGGCAGCTGGTGGCCTAGTGATTAGGGCATTCGCCCTGTGATCAGAAAGTTGTGGGTTTGATTCCCAAGACCGTTAGGCACCTCTGAGGTACCCTGAGCAAGGTACCACACACTGCTCCTCGGGCACTGTATACCTGGCTGCCCACTGCTTCACTTGGTGAATGGGTTAAATGCAGAGGAAATATTTCATGTTGTTCATACTGTGTGCTGTGGGGTGTTCACATATGAACAATTTTTATTCCCTGGACACTGTTACAGTCAGACTAAACTAAAAATTAACTAAACAAAACATTAAATATCCTGGTCATGAAGGACTTTTTTCACACACACAAGATTGCTGCCCCCACCCCACTTCAACCTATTTAGCTTGTGGGATCTATTTTTAGCAAAACCTAAAACAAGGAACTTCCCCAAAAGTGTGTGCCATTTCACATTTTGCCGTGTTCATTTTGCGTCATAAAACTGACTCCACTAGTGAAGTACAGCAGAAAATGACTAAAAAGGTCACAAAAATTCAGTGGGAGTCAGAGAAGCAATTGTAGGTTTCAAAAAGACATCATCAAGCTGAACAACATGTTTTAAAGTCAGAACTGATCACACCATGGTGTTTCCATGGTCACATTTACATCTTTAGGAATCCAAACATAATGAGAAAGCACCCAGTACAGGTGTAAACAGTGTACAATGCAAATTAGAGATGATCAGTGAGCCACTCACTCAGATGTGTAGCTCAATGTACCTTTGTCTCCTCCAAGTTTTTACTAGTTAGCAATTCATCCAATCTCAATTGTTCCAAAAAGCCCCTACACTTATATGAATACAAGATACTGGCATTTTTAACATGCGTGGTACCCTATCCCTCTGTCAAAGTCAGATCATATGTGGTCACCGGAGATGCACTCACTACCAGGTGCTATTTTTCGCCCCGCTATACACGTCACTGTCTACTCATGATCAGATCACTCGAGACAAAGTGCACACAGGGTTTAACTATCTAGCCATTTCAGGTACAACAAATATTTTGTTACACATTAACAGTGTTTAATGGTAAATAGACACATACAAATGTACAATAAACTACTGTATCCTTAGTTTGAGTTCCAGTGTTTAATTTAAACATGATTAGAAACCATGTGGCAATGAACATCGTGTTTAAAAAAAATGAGACAAAGACCAAAACCAAGGCTAGTGAGTCTGACCAAGACAGAGAGCTTCAGATTGTGTGCTCAAGCTCTTTCATTATGCATCATGTGCAATTATTAGAGACGTTTTAGATGAACAAGCTCACCTCTTCCTTCCCATCCATGCCTGGCAAGCACATTTCCTCCTCTTCTTCATCTGTGTCTTCCTCCTCCTCCTCTGTATCTTCCTCTTCTTCATTTTCACTGCTCTCCTCACAATCCTCCTCACTGCAATCCTATTAAACCACAAACAGTACAGGAGGGGGTGGTAAGTGTGAAATATCATTCAAGTCAGTATCATTTTTAAAGTAGTTTGCCTCTACAGGTCAAACATTCTTGCATCTTTGAAAGACAAAGACCTAGCTCACCAAATGTACATTTTTAAAACACAGTAAGTAACATCAATGCCTGCTCACACTCACTTCATCACTGCCTTCCTCTTCATCCTCGCCATCCTCTGATTCATCACTGTCCTCAAAGAACTTGGACTTGGCACTTCCTGGGGCAGGTGCTGCAGAGGAAGAACAAGACGGACCAGCATCTCCTGTCGGTCCAGCTTTTTCTCCCTCGGAGGACGAAGAGTCCCCTCCAGAGCTTCCTCCACTGGAGGCTGCTGCCCTCCTGCAGGCCCTCATTTTGGAACCTCCAGCTGCTTCTCCTGTCTCACTTGCCTTTGCTTTTCCATTGCTGTCCATTTCAGAGGCCTCGCATTCCATCTCGCCATTGATTCCCTTCTCAGCATGAGACTTCTGACCGTCCTCAGGCTCTTTGGAAGTGTCCTTGCCAGGCTTTTTGGCTAATTTGTTCAGGTTCTGCCCATATCGGACAAGCAGCTCTTCGATTGTCATGGTGGCTTCTTCATGCAGAAGAGCGGCCTCCTCATTATCCACTGAGGGGAGAGAAAGTATGAATGTGAATTCAGGTGCAGAACTCAACGCAGATGCTTACAACAGGGCCTTTATGCTCCCATATGTCATTCTGACAATATTTCAGCTGTTTCATGCATGCGCAAAAACATTCAAGGTATCATAACTTATTCCAATTTCTTTTACGTAGGCGTTTGCCTGATATGTATTTCAATGGTCAAAACAGTGCCCCAATAAATAATACAGGTGCATGCGTGGAACACAATGATTTTTATTTTTAGCTTAGCATTTTCCATTTCCTGAAGTGAGCATGCATGCACATTCACCATTGATATGATATATTGACATTTTACTCACAGTCATCTTCATCCGCTACTTTTTCTGATGCTGCCTCCTCTTGTGGGCGGCCGGCAATCTGAATAAGCTCCTTAATCACGTCCTCTGTGGTAATTCGACTATCTATGGCCAGGAATGCATCTTCTAAAGCCTGAAGACATGTAGTCAAACAGCAAAGGTTGAGTGGTCAATTATTTTTCCAAGCTCAACAAAACAATTACAGAGACTTGAATAATGTCAGAACCGAGAGATCAGTTTAAATTTGCTGTTTAAAGATTTAATGCCATACCAACCCGCGTCTAAACACCCTAGCCGACGTGATGAATCTTTAAATGAACTACAAATCATAGGCGCAAATCATTAGACCTTTTATTCAACCAGCAGCCATATCCTAGCAACCACTATTGTGTGTCTCGCAAACAGAGGACACAAGAGCAGAAGCTGCTGCTTGAAAATATACAGAACATCTGTGTAAACAAAAACACCTTCCAACCACTTTCGACAATTTGGCAGCGTAAAGACTATATTTTGTCCTCAAAGGGGTCGAGATTGTATGGTTTGAACTAAGACTGATGATTGCACAGATGGAAGATTAACGTTTGCACAAAACACTGCTTGGCTCACCTTCTGAAGTTTGCCATCTTTATATGCCTTCTGCTCCTTTATGATGTCAGGTAGATATTTGGAGCAGTACAAAGCGACTTCTTCACCTGGGAGGGGAAAGAAAATAAAGATTCCTTACATTCACACAAACAGTAAGTCACACTTGTTCCAGCAAAGTTGTTTTACCATTGCTGGGGAAACTGATAGTGTGTAGGGGCTTGACCTAGCTCATAATTCCTTACCCCCATGGCCATCGTATACAGCAAACATTGCAGTCTCCTCATCCAGCTCTGGGATACAGTTGTGAGCATCCTGCAAATGTAGAAGAGAGGTAAGTGAGGGTGAAGGCTGTGGCTGTAGTGAAAGGCCACAGGGACAATGCAGGCAGCCATGTGGCCAAGCACAAAGTTCCCACCCAGGCTAACTGGCGCCAAACCTGCATATGGCCATTCAAACACCACTCTGCAAAATATCCTACTATCTGTAGAATCCTGAGGTCCCAGAACCAACCCCAGTCTCTTTAAAACTCCTTAAAATCGCCTGGCATGTTTACATGTAGCTTGTTGAGCTAACCGAGGGCCGGGCAGGGCATGTTTGAGCTAGCTAGCCCCATCCACAGTATTGATACGGGGTTAATTACACACTTTACTAATGAAAAATGAATATTCATAGTGTTTTACCTCCATGGAAATGCGCCAGCCCTGCATGGCAGCGAAGCCATAGCTGAGTTTTTTGTTCCCACCGTTGGTTGTGGTCTTCTCCGTGTTGGGCTGAGAAAGGTATGCCCCCATGATCCGGCAGAGCTATTGTGTTCGCACTCGGTGAGAACAGGGCGCTTCTACTGAAAGAAAAACTGCTTTTTTGTCCTTTCAGGCGAAGAAAGAGAGATAGCTCACAGCTGCTGGGTGTATTGGAGCTCAGAAGAGCCTTCAAACATGCCCCTGGCCGAAGGAAGGAGTTAAAGCCGTGATTGGGCCGGAGCTGCGAGCCCGGGACTTTTAGCCGACTGGGCTAGCTTTGCTGGAATCACTGCGAGATCAACGCAGGAGTTCAGACCAGTCTGGAAAACACACGCCTCAGATGCAGTTGTGGAGATTGCTTAAAAAAACACACACGCGCATGAGAAAAATGTAACACGTGTGAGGAGCATTTCAGATTTGCAGCTCTAGAGGAAGTGCAAACTGAGAGGAGAACACGGCGGAGGCACCTTCATGAGGACAGTGGGTGCGTCGACTTTGCGCAAAACGACTCTCTGAAAGATTGTTGCAGAGTTAAATTCCTGAATCGATACTATAGACACACTTCATGGACAAAAGTAATGGAACACGTGATCATTCTACGAAAAGAGATTCTAATGACATTAAATTTAAATACATAGACTTTAATATCGAGTTGGTAGCAGCTTCCACTCTTCTTAAAACGCTTTTGAGATCAGGCACTGATGACGAGAAGCCCTGACTTTATGGAGTTTTCTATGTGAGTTGGGGCACTGTCATGGGATAGAAAAGGTTCTTCCCCAAACTGTGTCCACAAAGTTGGAAGCATGGAGTTGTCCAAAATGTCTTGGTATGCTGAAGCATTAAGATTAAGCTCTTCACAGGAAATTAGGGGCCTAGCCCAAACCCTGAAAAACAGATGTGTCCTAATACTTTTGCTCATGTAAGTATTTTTCTTAAGGGGTGACGGTAACCTATTTTTTTTTATTACAATTTTCAGCGTTGCTGGTGTTTGTGCCTAATGGTTGTACACATTATGGTAAGAAAATTTCGTGAGTAATACTTTAGGCAACACTCTAGGTTGAAAGAATGTATTATGCACTTTACATAGACTGTTTTTTTAGCTAAACTATTTTTTCTTATTTTAAAATGACACCAAAGGGTTCCTTATATAGTGTTGTACATATTAACCAGAATGAAACCAGGTTTCACCAGTATGTAGGTATTATTTTGGGGTGGATTAGTCTCAGCACATAAGTTAGACTGCCATGGTGGTAGTTCGTGTGTGTAATTGTGTGCTGCTAGACGTAAACACTGTGTCGACATACACAGTTCCAACTTATTGAGGATCTGATGCTGCAAAGTTTGTGTTGTTATCTTCTACTTATGCAGCAGGGGTCCGTTTCTGGCCACAGGACACTGTTGGCTGGATATTTTTGATTGGTGGACTATTCTCAGCCCAACAGTGATGCTGGGGTGCTTGAGATCTTGATTTAGGTTTAACTTCTTTTCTTCATATTGAAGTCAAAAGGGGGTTATCCCGGAGCCAATGGGTGCAAGGCAGGGACTCGCCCTCAGTGGGGCGCCAGCCCACCGCAGAGCATGTACAGCACTCTCTCACATCTACAGTCAATTTAGGAACCCCAATTCACCTAACAAGAGACCCCACCTGACTCATCATAAGATAACTGTTTTAAACTAATGATGATTATGAGGATATGCTACATCACAAAACTTACCTACCTTAAAAACACTACTAGGTGTAAATTCTATTCAAACAATCACACTGACCTATCAGTCTCCTGCCACTAGAACCATTCACTCTAATAATGTTGTATTATAGTACAGCTGCAAATGACTTTTTAAAAATTGATTTTATTAACATTAGTTTTATATGAAACTGGTCTTCTACCTCTGCAATAGAAACAATGTGCACTTCAGTATCCCTGTATGTATTAAGGAAATATACTTGATACTTAATTTTAGGGAAATATACCAGTAAGCCGTTTTCCCCTAATGGAAGTTTGCACAAAAACAAGTATCAAGATCCGTCTACAGCCTGTAAATGAGAGACTTATTAAACAATTGAGGAACACATAGTCTGCAGACACTGAACAGCATTAATCTGCAGCATGTGTTTACGATGTGTTTAGCTACTTCAGTATCCCTTAAGGCACTAAGTTGATTAACCGAAGACACTGAAGAGTCTGACTGATTTAAATACCTGCTTAAACTCACACTTTACCTTTGACACTGGAGTAAGCCCTCAAACTGTACACCTGTCTGCCATTTTGAATTGCCCTGAACTAGAATATGTGCTAAATGACCAAAAAGAAAATGGGAATACTGAGGCTCTCTCTTGTTATTTATTCACTATTCATTGTTCCTTTCTCCTGATATCTCATGATATCGACCTGAGGAGGACGGCTTCCCCTTTTGAGTCTTGGTTCCTCCTGAAGTTTCTTCCTCCAGCTGAGGGAGTTTTTCCTCACTTCTGTTGCCTTTGGCTTAATCACTAGGGGCTCGAAAGCTGATTTGTGACAACCTGGTTGTAAACTGAATTAATACATGTTACATTTTGTAAATACTGTGCCTTCAACATTGAGTCAACACTGTAAAATCCTAGAGCTAACACTGTCACAACAACAAGAGCAGTACTGACATTAGATTAAAAAAAAAAACGATTCAATCATTAGTAAGCACTGCTGAATCTCCGGTGTTTAACGTGGTTGATTTTCCAGCACTGTATCAATGGCCAATAGCTCGAGGAACAACAATGAAAATTCATCTTCAGTAATTAACTCTGATTGAATGCATCAACATCGAAATAACACTGTGTCACACAGTTTGATCACACAGACACAAAAGCTTTAGACGCTTTTTTTTGGTTTAGCTAAGTAAATACATTTTCTAGACATGTTTCTATTTTTAAATGTTCTACACACTTACTGTCCTCCTGTCTCAATCTTGTGTTTTTCACCAACCACTGTCAAACCACTCTGTTTACCATTCCGTTCTCTCTCTGTCAGTGTAATATTCTGTAGCACAGAGTTCCTGGATGCATTTGGCAGGTTTTCAATGTTATGTAATAAGCTGGCCCATTTTGAGCGATCATGAATTTGGAAGTGGAGTGTTCTTAGGATTAAATTAGTCTGTGCACTGGAGCGCAGTCAAGCTGCAATAGATAAGGGGCTCACCAAACTGTGTCCACAAAGTTGGAAGCATGGCTGGAGCATTAAGACTGTCCTTCACTGGAAATTAGGGGGCTGAGTTTAAAACCTGAAATATAGAGCATAAAGTCTCTCCTGTTTTAATTTTGGCAAACAGCATCATACCCTTCATTGATATTAAAATAGGCTTAAGAACTCTGAGAGGTCAGAAAGTTGTGGCTACTTTGGGGCCAAGGCTGGACAGCCTAGACTGTCAGATCGTGATGGTCAGAGTTCAGCACAGTTAGTTGATTTTCTGCTTTAACATCACCAACCTGAGAAATCAACATGATGCTCTTGATGACCCCTACTCTATAGGTTTATTCCCTCATGTTCACAAAGATGCCCTCCAAATAGCTTCACACAATGCAAATCTTCATGAACCCACAGTTAATCTGCCTTATGAAGCTCTGCTAAGAATTTCAGGGAAGAAAAGCTCATTGTTAGTGACAATGCAAAGCCCACACTAGTCACATTGAAAGAATCTGTTGGAATAATTTCCCACGGTGTACTACAAATTTTGTGGGAAAGGTCAGTGTGAAAAGTTCATCACCGCCCCCTTGATCATGACTTCTGGGCAAGTGCCCAAAAGTGTACATTTTTCCAGATAAGCCTGTTACTCCACATTACTAGATTTGGTGGCCATATCACCAACTTTCTGTAAATTACCTAGTCAGAGCATAACATAACTCACAAACCCGTCCTGATCTGAAGTGCTGGGATTATATAGCTTAACTCTGTTCTAGAATTATACTATAATGGAGCTGCATGATGAACCCGTTCTGCTGCATTGATCTTAAAATTCTCTCTATGTGTACAAACAGAGACAGCAAGAGAGACACTGAATGTAGAGATTGAGATTTTTATATTTTCTTTTAAAGTGAGATGGAGCTAATCAGCCACATGTACATGTCTTCTCATTTAAACAAGTATTGAACTTGATGCATACTGAAGTCTCAGTACAGTATTCAGTACAAGTTACAGTACTGAATGAATATTGTAGTATAGTTTGGTCATAAAGATGCGGTACACCAGAGGGCACTAAAGTACAATTGAGAGCTTTGCACGTTAATAAAACGTCACTAGAGGGCGCTGAAGTACAGATATGAACAGATGTAAATATGTGGGACATTTTAAGGCCGCTAGAGGGATTCGGAACTGTTTACATCCAGGCATGATGTTTTGGCACCAGAAACGTTTTCATGGAAACAGAGTTTGACTTGATAGCAATCAGTTCACCACGAAATGTTTGGTCTTGTTTAATATCATACGGCAATTTCAAACTTCCCAATCTTATTCCATCACAAATATGCACAGGATCTGCACAAATAGCTTATTCTGGATTATAAATTTAATTATTTATAATAGGTTTATTTTCACAGTGATAAATATTATGAAATAAACCCTGGACTGACTCAAGAAATGAGTACATCCTGATGTAAAATGGGCCGGCCAGACTTTTTGACAGCCTGGCAAAACTGATGGCGATATGATCTCCTTCATCGGCCTGTGCAGAAATCAACAAGCGCCCTGACTTTCCGCCAGATCTCAAAGAGAGGGTCATCCCCCAGTGCAGGCTGAAAAATGGGAGTCCCTGCTGTGATTGACATTTCGAAAGAAGCCCGTCCAGATGGAGAGGTGTGAGAAAGTCTCTCTCAGCAATAGAGCCTAAGGGGGCATGGGGGATGCTGCTCCCTCAACTGCTGAGTCACATGAGCCCCCTTTGTTTGGCCTGGAGCAGCTGATATGTACAAACACACACACTCACACTCACACACACATTAGAGCGTGGGACCAGTGTGGCACTTACCCACCTAAACAAACAATGAGTAAAATGAGCAGTCATGTATGAAATTAAAGATAGTGGCTGCAACAAGCTGCTCAGGAAAAATGAAGACATCTACAGAAAGCTATCCTTTTAAACTATGTGCCTTTTATAAGATGACGGATGTTTCTCAATTTAGAGAACTATTTCTTAATTTCTGTTCTATGTCTTGTATAATTAGCTGGTAGCATTATTCATGAGTGACTCTGAAACCCTCAGTCTGATGAGATGGACACCTAATTAGGCTTTTTCTTGGCTTATGTCTGCCCCTTTTTTCCGACAGAGCTGGAATGAAACGTATTTGCTCAATTTAGGGAAGGGGATTAAGGGTGGGGGAACGCTCTCCGTGTCCCACTATCTCGCACTCTCCCCTCTTTTTTGTACTTGATGTGAACAACTGATGACCCGGGAATGCATGATCCCCCCGGGGATTAGGGCTTGCAGGAGTCTATGGGTATGGGACACTGCCATCTGCCACCGGGCACATTCATATCCTCAGCAGAAGGCCGCATCGTTTGTTGATTTAAATGGAAAACTTAACTTTCCCAGGACAGTATGACCCCCAGCACCGCCACCTCTAAAGGAATACTGTCTGTGAAGGAGAAGGCCATGCAGAATAATGAGGCGTATTTTAAGGCATTGCCAGTCCTAACCCAATGATGGATCTCTCCCTCACAATATGGCAGTGCATCCATGGGCGGAGGGCTGTGGTGGGATTTTGGGGGGGTTTGTAGGAATGCTAATGCTGCTGGAGATGGAAAGGGTCTGGTGGGAGCTGGAGTGTAAAGGCATTGCCATATTCTTGCACCGATCCAGAGTCTGAATGATGACAAAAACAGTGTCATGCCAGATGCAGATGAGGTACTGAAAGGGCTAATTAAGCCTTTTCACTGGATGATGAAAGTCTATATCTAATTACAAATCGCACATGACTAAAGGATGATTAGATCACAGGCTGTCGCTCGAGCATTCATTCTGTGAGACTAAACATGCCAAAGCATGGAAAACTCGCTGAGGGGATCCTAATATTGCTGACGCATTGTGAACAGCTTTTGGGGATTGATCTTAAATTTCCAGCAGGTAAACTGTTGTTTTATGCAGTAATCATGTTCTATGTTATTTGTGATTACATCATTTATGTTGATGCCCAATTTGCCGTCTCTGGTTTTCATGGTCAAAATATGATCCAGAATGAGAAATAGCTCAGTAGTGCAGGTGACAGCTGAGATGTTAGACAATTGATATATGATGCAATGCAGTTCACTGAACAAACATATATAATTCACAACAGAACTGGAGTTTGGCTTTATGTCAAACATACTGCTTCCACAGCTTTCTGCGCGTTAAAGGTATTGATAGGCAGTTTGTTCCCTCAGTGCTGCAGTAACAGCCTCCTTACTTCTTGGAAACATCTACACCAGTTGTTGGAACAGTGCTGTCCGGACCCGTTTGATTGCATGGATGATACGTTTACAAAACTGTTGAATTTATTGAAGTTCTAGCACTGGAGAGAATGCTGTTCCACTGCAACACAGACCTCAGATACTGAAGTGCACTAAAACTCAGAACATGGGATGCTTTAATTTGTCACAGGGAGAGAGTCTGGTGCACTTCCAACTTCATGCTCTCTAAGACACTGTCTATTCACAATGATTCTTTGCATATCTCCAGCTCCAAAGGAGTGATAGTCTTGTAAGATGCATCTGGATGATCTTTAACAAATAATGAACCAAAGAGAGTTACACTTTTACATACACACTCCTAACCTGAATCTGACTTGTTTTCTTCAAAAATAAACTCTGTTTAATCTTTATCTTTAACTTTAAGTTGTTAAAAATTTAAGATGCTTATTTTTATATAGCTATATACACTACCGGTCAAAAGTTTTAGAACACCCCAGTGTTTCAAGCGTTTTTTTTTAACTGTTCAAGTCCATGGTACAAAGGACAGCACTGAACGGAGAGAGATTTAAAAATGGTCAGGTTACCCAGAAGTGAAAAATAATTCTGTAGCTCCATGCAGTTCCACTGGTCGAATTCATCCTACAGCAAGATAGTGACCCAAAAATAAGTCAAAGCGCTGCCACAACAAGGTGGTGAGCTGGAAAACATGGAGCGACCAGAGGTCTCAAGACTTAGACCCCATGTAGCTGCTTGAGGATGAACTGGACAGAAGAGTGAAAGCAAAGCAACCTGTAAGTGCCGCACACTTATAGGAGCTTCTGCAAGAGTTGGAAAGAACTTCCTGCAGAATAAACAATAAGACACTGAACCACTTGAATTTCAATACAAAAAAATGTTTGACTGGGAGCGTAGCTGTTATAGTTATGTTTAGTTGTTCACTTCCCGTGCAAATAGGCAGGGAACAAAGAACATTTCTAACAAATCTAATTGATTATAAACTCGTGTGTGTTTGTCTCAGAATTCTCACAGCAAGCATTTCTTGCAGATTGTGTTGCTATGATCCTTTTAGAGCCAGTGTATCTCAGACAAAGGTTTGCACCATTTTGTTCATGGCTTTTGAGCTTCCTTATTGCTGGACTTTTCTCTCTCTGCTCACTTTCCCGTTGCCTCACTTAAACTGGCCAGCTAGCTAAGTACCTAGCAGCATGATAGCTAGATTTAGTGAATATCTACATCTCCAAATATATGTGTCTGGACCTATGCTTGCAGTGAGTATACAGTTGCGTGTATAACTGATGTCTGATGCAAGTTCTCAACAGCATTTGATTTGGAATCCTTTACGAAGACATACAAAATGTTTTTTAAACATAATTGATAAAACTGATGTTGTCACAACCATTTTTTGATTATTACATGGAATATCAAGAAGTAAACCTATTTAATTTACAAAACAATACCTCAAAACACCATGGCCAGGTAAAATTGAACAGGAAACACAGGAACCCTTTAGTGATGTAAATATATCACTTTTTTCAGAGCCTATGATCAGTAAATATGGAAATTCCATTGTTGATGTTTAGATTTTAAAAGAATGTATAGAATATTAATGATTAAATGTTTTTATTAGCCAAATATTCACCGTCAAATCAGCTCTATTTGCACCCTAATGCAACAAGGGCTCTTTGGAATAGTACCACAGATGAACCCCTTTTGTTTCACTGATGAACCTTGTAGTGTAGTGTAAGGAGCCTATTCACAGTTCACTATTCACTATTCACAAAACCTCCACTATCAACTAGAATTTGTCCAAGCCAGTAACTATTATGGAGCCCTTATTTTATAAAGGCAAAGGGTGTCTAAGAGCCCCAGTGGCTCTGTTTGTTTTTAGTTGGTGTCACTGTTTAGCTAACATGCCAATTGAGAGTTTTTCCTCTTTTTACATAATGGCCAAAGGGTGTGATCACCATTTGGGCCAGGGAGAGTGAAGTTTATGAGAATCAGGATTCCCTCACCTGTCTGGGACACTTTCAAGTATTAAGTTTGTCTTCTCACCTCTCCAGTTTGCACTGCTGAGGGAAGAGGGGTGCTCGGGGAAAGTAGCAGGCCAGACATTCGTTCCCTTCCATTTGCCTCGAAAATCCATGTGGATTTGCGCTTTTTTCAGAGTCACCATGTGATATTCCTGCCTGAGACTGAGAGACTTCTTCATTTACATATCATTAACCCTTCCATATTAACATCAGCACACATATTATTTGGTTTTGATAATGGGCCTGAAGAGTCTTTCAGTATCTGGGGTTGGGGAGCACATAAAAAGGCCTTATAGGGGGGAAGGGAATGAAAACACACTCAGAGAATTTATGAGCCTCTTTGTGCTTTTATTTCCACCCTTGGTGTTATTTTGTTTTTGTTTTCCTCTTCCTCTTGACAGCTGGAGTGAGTGAACTGGCTCCATACGATTTTTACAAACCAAACATGGTCGTTTAAAGAGATAGTTTAAGCTTTTCAAAATTGTTCTATCAAATAGGTGAATTTGTTCAGTCAAACAGGCTGTTGTTTCGTAATGACAAGACCAAAGGCTGATGGTGGACTGGTCCCTCAGAAGAATCCCTTTACTACAATCGGCCAAACAAGGCTCATATCAACAGTACACTGAAGCACGAAAGGTACATTTTTATAGACACACCTGTGTGAGTGTGAAGAAGGATTTAAAGGTTTGTTTTTTTTTACTAGAATCATACATTCAAGCCAAGAACCACAGAATCTGTGATGTTGATCTTTTCAGTAGGAACATTTATTTGAATTAAACATAATGGAAACTGACTCTGTGAACAGAGTACGTCAAATGAACAGAGGGCATCAATTAAATTTACATTTATTTGAGTATGTACCAGGGTCTTAAAAGGGAAGCGTGTATAATTTGTTGGGAGCAGTGTCAGGAACACTGTGCTCTACCACAGAAGAGAAACCAACCTGAGAGATTTCACTCTTTTAAAGCTTTTGTGTCTGCCAAGGGCAAATATTTGTGAAGGTGAGGATTAGGAGCTCTACAGTCTGAGACTAATGCCTGTGTAACTGTGGTGAACACTGATTTTAACAGAATATGCAAACAAGGTTTGTGTAGTTTTAAATGCATTTTGAACATTTCACTTCCCTTCACTCTCCTCTGACCGGTACTTATGCTTCACGTCTAAAGAGCACCTCGAGCCCAGATGGTATGCTGCACAAATGGATTTGCTCTTTCCAGCAATAATTAATGGCCGAATGGTGAACATGTGTTAAGAGCATTTGTGTGCTGCCCTGGCGGTGACTTAAGTGTTAACCCAAAAACAATGTAAGAGTCTTCACCTCTATAATGTAAAAATAATGTGAAAAGGAAATGTTTTTGGCAGCTCCGTCCTCTACGTTTTGGCTGTGAAAGGATATAAAAGCCTATTAGGAAGATAATGAACATTTTGTTCTTCAGGGCATGCTTTAAAGATGAGAGAAGAGGTTATGAGAGAAATGTGTAAACAGACAGGCATTCTTCTCCATTCTTCTTCAGCAACTAAAACGTGTTCACTTTTTTTAGCCTCAGTGTACCTGAGGCCTGGTGCCACAAACCATTCCAGCAGACACACCCCTAGCGTCTCCTAAACTGGAGTAGCAGTGAGGTGCTAATTCTGATCAAACTCCCGCAGAGCTCTCTTTGATCTGTAATAACTCTGCATGAAACACACACACTCACACACCTTCACCTCACACTGAATCTGCAAAGAGCCACTTCCTATTTGTCATCCCAGTTTGACACTTAGCCTTATTAAAAAGACACAGGAGGTAGCAGAGATATACACGCACGTACGCACGCACGCACACACACAGACACACACACACACACACACACACACAGACAGAAAGGCCTGAAAACAGGCATTGGCACTGGTGTGTGAAGCTGCAGCTCTGGCCTCCACTCTTGGCATATCTCAGCAGTTTGCAGCTTTTTTGTTTATTTAATGTGTTTGTTTATACTGCATTTATTTATAACATGCAACATTAACACTAGTAAGTAATTCTGGATCTTTTGGTCCATTTGTCACAACATGTTCTTTTAGCATATAGAACAGTTGACATTTTCCAAATGTAAAAAAGCAGAAAAAGTGAAAAAGAAATGAAAATGGCCACATAGAGCTGATTAAAGAATAATAAAAAAACAAAAGAAAACATGTAAAACCGTTTATAAAAGTGAAATGACTCGCAAAGAATGTACCTGAATGATGCACTTGAAGGGAACTAACAATACAAATCCCAGATAAAATCAGACCCCCGGGTGTAGAACAGCATTATATTACTGATGAAATGGCTTCTTTTTTAATGTCTCTAACCCTCATCATTAACTCTTTACACAAAGTAAAATTTTGATTAAAGCATTTTAGTGTGGACCCACAGGGGCCATCTCTTTTTGTTAATGCTCTATAGTTCCTACTGCTCTCCTGCCCTGAACGGCCTCAGAGCCCTTCATCAGTGCTTATGTTGTCAAGCCTGTGTAAATGCAGAGATGCTAATCCAGCCCACTGATCTACAGGCATGAGCTCTCACTGTGACAGGCCTGGTGTTGCAGCAGCCTCCCGTGCCGAGACCTCAGGCCCAGGGGGGACCTTTACAAGCTCACATGACATCTCACTGCTTGTTGTCAACTGTGCTGCCCTGACTTCACTGAATTCATGGCATTGTGTGCCTGTGCAGGCTTTACATACTGTGAAAACCATATATATGGTGCAATGTAGACATGAGAGAACAAAACAAATAATTCTTTCCATTACAGTCCTCACTGCGGTAAACTTACTTAATTCAATTGTGTCACTTCCACATAAGGAAAACAAGTAAGTAAATCTGTAGTGATCAAAACTGTCTTTATTTAGATTTTATTTTGTGCACCAAATTAATTTTTCAGACTTGCTAGCTCTCTAAGTCTTCTGGACATGTGATCTTTGACAAGTGACAAGTGAAAATAAGTTAAACATCCTCTAAAGACAGTGGTGGCTCATTGTGTAGGATACGTGCCTCTGGCCCACATGGGTTTGAATCCTGTCGTCAGTATACCGCCACTGTGTCCCTGAGCAAGACCCTTAACCCCAAGTTGCTCTAGGGAGACTGTCCCCTGTAGTTAGGGAATGGAAGTCGCTTTGGACAAAAGCATCTGCTCAAATGTAAATATGCCATTATCTGTTAAGCATACCGGTGGAAAGATCAAAATTATGTGTATGTATATATACAGTTTAATATTCAGAATATGCAACCAAATATAAATCAAAATATTAAATTCAGAATACAAACAGTATTAAAGGATATGTACTAAAAATCTACATGTCACTTGACCAATTCCTCCACATAATACTGAGTGACAAATATTGGGTTATTTGCCCAACAAGGTGAACTGCACTGCTATCCGAGCCAAGCCATGAACTTTGTTACCATCAGGTGGCGTATTGTTGTTAGCCACCACTCGGGCTCTTGCGCTTAACACAGCACAAGCTCTTTTCCACTTGACCCCATTCATGCACTCAACTCGCTGGACTTTTTTTTTTTTACACATGCAAAAAGCCGAATGAGCGGTGAAAGGCTGTTTAGTGAACCCCCCTCTTGTGTCTTTACATGCCCCCACACTCTCTATTGTACGGCCCACGGCCACGGTGTAAAATTGAATTACCTGTTACAAAGCATGCTATACACTGCAATCAGGATGTCTTTCTTTTTCCCACAGAGTGGCGTGGGGAGGGGTGTCACGGGGAGAAAGCAGACACCAGCTTGTGGGAAAGAGATATAATTCAATCAGATCACAAAATGGGCAAGGCCGGTTTTGTTCGCTCATGGGGTGCTGCGTGGAATTCAAAGTAGCTGATATGTCGGGAAAGAAAGGGGACAAAGCAGATGGGTGATAAGGGCGAAGCTCCTCTTGCTCGACCAAAGTTGTTTGCTCGCGGACGAAGAGAAAATTCATAGCTTCTATTATTCTATTTAAACCGTTCACTGCTTTACATTGAGGATGTCATCACAATACTGTGACTAAACCATTGCAAGTTGTTTCATTAGGCACTCTGAGTTATTTCAAGTGTGTATTAAGCCAGAGTTGTGATTTACTATTCAAATACAATGACGATGCTGAATTAAACAGGTGCACGCTTTTTAGATGTTTTCATTTGATTTTTTTATGACAATAGGTAGCAAAAAAAGCGCTTCACCACTCTGTGATACACACAACAATAACTTTCCACCAAATTCAAATAATAATAAATACCTCATTTGCTTTTATGAACACAACATGGTTGCACAATTTTTCTGCTTTGCTGTTTTGCTGTTTTGCTGAGAAACAATTCATTTCAAATTACAGCATGTTTTTGTCATCATGCTCAATGGTTTAAAAAACCAAATAAAATGAAATGTTTAAATTTTTTTAACATCATAGCTGCTATGCAGTTCATATGCACACAATGAGCTTCTGTATTTGCTCATGTGGGTTTTAGTCTGTTATAGACAAAAGATAATGGAATGGAGATAGGGTCTGACGGGTGCTGTGAAATACACAAGGCCCTCATCAGGGAAACATCCTTGGCTACTCATCTCCTCGTCATCAGCTCCCGCCACCTTATCATTCTCATACGTCGTTCAGTATTAGCTTATCGTCCCGGGCCCTGTACCATATTAAGACTAGACTAGACTGAGCAGGCCAGTTATCAATGGAGGAATAGGTGGGGCGCTGGAGGCAGGATAGGGAGTTTCTAAAACCAACCTTTAATCAAGTGATTGGAGATAGGTGCCTACTGACGCTTCCTCTCCGACACCGTCGCAGACTGCTGCTGTCTGCCAGACCTCTACCGCATGGCCTCATTCCTCAGAGTTGTTTATTGGAACCCTCTAACAGCCACAGCAAAGATACTTTCCAGCTATTTCTCTCTGGGCATATTAGAGCAGAATTGAATATGTTTCATAAAACATCTTCAATTATCAGTATAGCCAGTATCATTGGCGTCTCTCTCCTCGCTGTTGCAGACGCTTACACCACATGCTTCATCCGCAAAGCCACCAGCATTATGGAAGACCCCACACACCCCTCCCTCACCGTCTTTTCTCTCCTTCTGTCTCGCAGACGGTTTTGAAGCTTTTGGGGCTTCACTACCAGGATGGGGAACAGTTTCGTCCCTCAGGCCATCAGACTCCAAAATCAGAATAGCAAACTGTACATCACACACACACACACACACACACCCACACACACACACACACACAACAGAACAGCTTCCTTTCTCCCAGTCATACTGCACACACACACATACACTAAAGTGCTTTGCATAAACAATGAAAACTTACTTCCCCTCCGCTAATGGAAATACTCTGTTTTATATGCAGTACCCTATATTTATTATGTATTTTAAAATCCTGTTGCTGCTATTTTTGTGGCTTTTTTTATTGCTGTCTACATAAAGTGTGCAAAAAATGCATTTTCTTTGCAAGCTCTTCTGATACAGTATGTCACAATGCTAAATTCAGTCACGTTCATACTGCTCCTGTTGACTGTACTGAAAGTTGTCATCCTGT
The DNA here is from genome assembly GCA_037974465.1 of Brachypetersius altus. Taxonomy (NCBI): domain Eukaryota; kingdom Metazoa; phylum Chordata; class Actinopteri; order Characiformes; family Alestidae; genus Brachypetersius; species Brachypetersius altus. Next base: position 5,941,359 of record JBBPDB010000146.1, read on the forward strand.
AAAATATTGTACTGTTGCTTATGTGTTTTTGCATGTCCTGCACTTGTGTGGTCTTGTGGTGTTCCGTTTTTGTCCTTGGGCAGCACCATGGTCCCGGCTGCAATTTACATTGTGAAAATATTTCATGACGCACAACCAAATCAAATGGTCTAAATATAATGTGTGTTAAAAGTTAAAAATACTTTCATTCCTCTCCTTCAAAGCTGTCTGAGATATGAGGTTGTAAAACAACAGGAACACTGTCATTCTTAATCACCTCTTGTTCAGTTAATCAGATTCACACTAATCTCCTTCATATGTTTGAGAACAAATTAGCTGATAAGCTCAAAAGCCAGTAGACAACACAGCGATCCCATTCCACTATTTTGATATATAGTGGGCAGGAGCAGATCGCCTGTAAACAGAGTCCTCTTGTCTACATTAACCATGTCTCCTTCTTTCCCAAGTCATTGTGAAAAGGCTAATCGTTGAGCCATTTGCATGTAAGAACGGACCAAGGTGAGAATTGAGCTAATTCACACTGCTAGCAGCAGAGGATTAGGGCACATATCCCTACTTCACCCCAGGGTCAAGACACGTTAGGGTCCAGCCTCGTCTGTAGCGTGGCTGTGAAAAGCATGTATTTCTACCAAACCACCTAAATAGATACATGGTCCTATCAGTAACTTGCTGGTTTGTCATGAAAAAATCTAAGCCATGCTTGTGTACAAACTGTAAACATAATTGCACTTGTTAACTGATATGTAGGGTATCATTGCCAGCATTACTTCCAATGGGGATGGAAAGGAAGGACTACAGTTTTACCCTCTTTTTTGACACCCCTCCAATAAAACCCTGTTCTGTCACTAAACAAACCAATAAGGCATATTTTTTGGATGTGCTTTTCTAATATTCAAAGCAGTGATACACAGTATTAAACCATAATAGCCAGGATCAACAATAGCCGGATAATATAGAACAAAACGCAAAACACACCGTCACCGCCATGCCTGGTCAAACCTTTGTTTATTTTCATGAAGGAAATTTAATTTGTTAAAGAGAAAATCAGAATCAGAATCAGAGGAAACTACTTGATGGGTTCCCATTCTCTACAGAGCACACCCTTATGAACAATCTGTGCAACTGATGCTTATTTGCCCACTTTTTACATATTAGAAATAAAGGCCTGCGTGAAAGGGATGTTATCTTCTAGTTTTTGAATAAGTAGAAACTGTGCAACTGTGCACACATATTTAAATGTGTTCTAAGGAAAAAATGCGTATTTATATTAACTTAGAAAATATTGACGTATAGAACTGGACTAGACTTGACTGGACACACAAGACCTTCAATAAGTTAATGACATTATGCTCATTATTGTGACTTCTTTATCTGACTGGCAGTAGCTTGTGGTAATGAGATGAATATGATCCTAATAATGAAATGCGAAACCAGAACACATACACACACACACACACACACACACACACACTGTGTGTGCTCACGCCACTTTGGCTGCGGTGGGTCTATTATCACCTGTCTGCTTAATTACAGCGGGTTTTAGAGCAGTTTGCAGAGCCACATATAGAGCTGATGAGTCCTCCCTGGGAAAGTTTAGCAGAGGCTGGTGGCGGCGGGCCGCTGATTAACACAGCTCTGTGAAAGGGAAGCCCAGACGATTATCAAAGAGAACAGTGTCATGTCACTTACCTGCCTGCAAAGCAGGGTGTCCATTTTACTGCTCAATTACTCACCTCATCAGCAGGATACACCTTGTGCTTATTTTACAGGAGCTCTCCTCTCTGGACGAAGAGGAGCTACTGTATTGTTGTGCTTGACTGGGGATGCAGTAGTGCTGAGATGGTCCTAATATTTCACCCCCAGTGGGACAGTAATGCCCTGTAAAAGATCTGCACATCCTGAGTCGCAGCATGAAGAATTGCTGTGACTTCCTGAGTCAAACAGCCACATTCCAGGTTGGTCGAGTCTGGCCCCTTTTCTAATGCTAGTATGAATTCATGTTTTATTTTAATATACATTCTTTAAAGTAAACATCCTAAAAAGGACTCTAAGGCCATAGAAGGATGACTAAGGTCATAGAAGGATCACCTTTAGTTCCCTCAAGAACATTTCAGTGGATGGTTCTGTAAGGGCAAGTGTGAAGACCGCTTATAAAGTTTAAGGAACCTCCAAAATGATAAAGGTCCATTCAAATAAAAATTTTCTTGATGACAATCTATGTTATCATGGGTAATTGTGAATTCAGAGCAGTAAAAAGGGGTCACATACCAAATCTCCAGCAAAATTTCCATAAAAAGGAATGGCTTTTTGGATTATTAGTTAAAGGATGATCATGCTAGGTCTTGGCAACATCAAAAAGATGTTTTGGTTCCAGTTCAGCTACAAGCTAATTTGCTAAAAGTATCTTCAGCAGGACAGCAAAATACAAGCGTGATATTTTACACTGTTAACATGACATGTTTGTTTAGTTCCTCTAGAATTACACACCTAAGCCTGGAACAGTATAAAATGCATGATTGTGTGTGGGGTTCACTCCTCAGAAAAACTTTGGGAAAGTCAACATCATGACAATCTTTGTTAGATACGGAAGCTTTGATAAATGATACAACTTTCTTCATGACTGAAGGATGCCAGGAAGTAATTCACAAAAAGGTATTCGCCCTACATAGAGCATCCAACGCATAGAGTGAGTGTGAAAGTGTTAGTTCTTTTTGAAGTGAAGCCTATAAGCAGACGTCTGCCTGCCTTTTGCAGTTGAAGTACAAGAGGTGTTTGCTTTGATTTTTGCTCAAATCTAACTCTTGTGCCAAAAAAAAAATGAGTGACCGAAATTAACATGACTGTGGACAGAAAGACGAGCAGCTATCGCTGATCTCTGCGCTCACACTTCACATTCTCACCTCTCGCTAGTCTCTGTAAGATCAAGGCAACACCTCTATTGAGTCCAGAGCCATAGAGCCTGACTATGTGAAACATGAACAATGCTAATGTGGCATCAAAGCTATTTATTGCTTCAGAGTGCAGGATCAAAGCAAGCCCCCACTTCTCTCTGGAATAACAGCCAAGACTTCCTCGTGATTTATTGCGAAGGAGCCGAGAGAGCGTTACCTGAGCGAGGGACCCTTCCTGTTGCATATGATCTGCCCCAGAGACCGGCTGGGCAGAACCATGTAGAAACAGACATGGAACGTAACACCCCTTCATCCTCAGCCATAACTTCTAAAACTCTAATGACCTGTCTGCACAGCAGCTTTATAGTAAAGCAGACTAACTAAAGCAGAGCATTTAATGATTAAGTCTCAGTAGTTAGTTTTGCACGTAAATAATGACCATAGGTTATGTGTAGATTCAAAACTGATTAGGCTTAAGGTTGAAAAAGAGACACATTATTTACTTAATTCATGAATCCATCCATTCAGAAGGAGTTAATATGTTACAATTATACAGTTTTTTTAATTTCATTATACTTTCAGTGTTATTTCATATACATATGAAGATCATTATAGTGATGCCATATATATATATATTGCTGCTGTCAAATCAATTTACTTTTTGTAAAACAAAATATTTTGCCATACAAATTCTGTGAATGTTTTATGACGAAATGATCTATAGAAACAGCCTCTGATTAACTTGAATCTTACTATTAGTTACTTATTAGTCAACACTTCAAGATTATTATGCTTTTCCTTCTGTAAATTTTGACTTTACTATGATAGTGACACTATTTTATTCATGTGGAATCGATGTACACATTTGAAATCACTGTTTTTTGAGGATAGGGTTCAGGGGGTTAACCGTGACCTTCATGCATGTGATTGACATAAGATCAGAGGAAGTGCACGGCATCTCCAGGTGCCATCTGTAGGGAATTAGTGCCTTCACAGTGACCCGTCACCGACTTCAGGGGTGGAAGGAATCGAAGTTTCCACAGGAGGTCATGGGACACGGGAGGGGTGGAGGTACAGGGGCATGTAGAGGGTGGGAAAGTGGGTACAGCATGCTGGGGTGGGGGTAGGGGGAATCCGGGCAGTGGAACAACCTTCAAAATGCACACGTAATTTGCAGTTATTGGACTCTGTCTGTGTGGCGGTGGCTCGGCCCTGGAGGGGGTGACTCCTGAGCTAACTACAAAGCCATATGCCGCTGAGGGCTGGTCTCACAGCTCTTCCACACAGCCGCTTAAGATGTGCTAAATGATCACAGGGCTCACCGGACCTGCCACAGTTTCCAGCGGCTTCCAGATGTTCCCCACGGACCAGAACAGCTTGCAACGAGTCTGCGTCCAAATCATACCGGAGAACAGCAAAACGAGCTAACGACTTGGAACAGGCCAGCAACTCCTATTCTGAGTGGCATAAATCTTCCGCAGATGAAAGCACCTGAGTTTTATCAGTCTCCTTATGTTATCATGGGTAATTGGGAATTCAGAGCAGTAAAAAGGGGTCACATACCAAATCTCCAGCAAAAAGGAATGGCTTTTTGGGTTGTTAGTTAAAGGATAATCATGCTAGGTCTTGGCAACATCAAAAAAGTGTTTTGTTCCAGTTTAGCTACAAGCTAATTTGCTAAAGGTAATAAAACGTATCTTCAGCAGGACAGCAAAATACAAGCATGATGCTTTACACTGTTAACATGACACATTTGCTTAGTTGTCAAAGTGAAAATAAATCACTGCATACACAATTATTTGCTGAATTGACCACATTTCAGGTCAGATGAGGTTTGATAATGAGTTCACACACTATGCCGCACTAAAGCCAAGGACCTTATTAAGTTCCTTTGTGAAGCATGGAGTGTTTTTATATACTGAGGATATCTATGATAGGCTCAGAAAATCATGCAGTGGTGAACTGTGACACGTTGTGTTGTAAATGCACACTGTCATATTGTCCAACTCTAAAAATGCTATCTAACATCTTGTGGCAAATCAAAAAAAATAATTTGTGGCAAAAAGCTTATATGACTCATATCAGAGTAGACAGTCAGCATGTGTCCCTGTAGCTTCTGAATGAGTGAGTTGACTTTTGTGGCACTGCTGCTTTTAGCAAACAGGCTAACAAAATAGTTTTCTGCATAAACTGAATCTTTAAACAGTGCTGTTTCATTTATAGCATCAGGTTTTGAGACTGTGCCCGAGTTGTCAGGAATAAAGCAGCCAAAATGCGAGCGGGTTGTTGCAGAAAAGAGATGATAATAAGCAGGCTGTCAGGGTTCTGACACCATTTTGCCCTCCTTGTTGCTTTTTATTGTCTTTTATTGTCATGCTGGCTGTTTTTGGAACCTCACAGTGAGATATATTTGATTTATCAGCAGCAAACACTTGCAAATGTGGGGAAAAAATAAAACTGCCTTGAGTTTGCTGCTTAGTAGGGCGTTGTAGATGTTGGGAAGAAGAGGGGGGCGGCGGTGGTGGTGGCAGTGGTGTGTTTGACCACTGCATGCAACATGTGAGGCTTCTCTCTCTCTTTCTTTTGTTTTCTGAGATGAGACTTTTCAGCTGGTACCGGACTCGCAGGCTCCAGTAAATCACAACTCGGCTAAATTTAATTCGTAGCTTGTCTGGGGACTCGTGTTCGCTATACTGGCAGCGTTTAAATCATTTCTAGGCTGTGGGGAGTGGGATTTTTTCCTATAAGCACATACACCCATGAGACAACATTACCCTGAATTATTAAAGTGAGGCTACCGCACACTTCTAGACTCCCCATGCCTGTTGAGTAAATACAGATGTGTGTGTCGGTGGAATAGAAAGATGATCATTGAGTCATAAAATGACTCAAATTGTTTTTAGCACTGAAACTATTTAATAATAAAGCCCTCCCTGTCTCACAATGGCTTAAAACGAAGGCTTCAGACACATATTTGTGCTTGGTTTTCTCAAAATCAAATATTTTGCATAATGTAATTGCCTCAAGTGCAACCGCATTTGTTGTGGAACAGGCTGCAGACACAGGATATTAGATATGAAGACCTAAAGCCCTCAACTCATGAAATGTGGTTTCATGTTGACAGGTTTTCACAAACAGTGCTTCTTGCCCCCCCACTATTTCAGTGCCACAAAGTAAATGCCAGACTTCACTGTGGCAACTGTTATTCTGGAAAAAAAAACCCAAATATGTAATCCATAACACAAGAAAAGCTTTGATCATACTTGTGTCAGGTACAAAGCAGCTCCACATTTTGTAGGCATTACTGCAGGCCGTGCTCAACTGGCACAGCGAGTGTCAATCACAGCTATTGTTTCAGTCATCTAAAGACTAGAAGAAACCACAACAGGAGTATGGAGACAGCCTAGAGCTGTGCGCACATACAGGGCAGCATTCTAAGAACTGATGTTCAACACATGAAGAAAAGTGGTGTGAATTCCTCAGCACTGTGGAGGCATCAAATTCCACCAACCAGTCTTTTCCATTAACAACCTGGTTTGAATTCCTCATAGGTTGGGCACTCTTCCCATGTGCTCATAGCTTTACATACACACATGAATTGTGCCACACTACAGTCACAATCCCCACTATATAACTGCACACAACCCACAGTGCACGCCAAATAATAACATGAAGCGATAACCATTTTTAACTACCGGTACACAAATTTACTGAGAAAAACCTATTTCAGAACAAGGCTGTATGCAGTACTTTCAACACCCTTAAACTGACGTGTTTTGTGGATTGTTAAAGTGGAAGTAAGTGCACATCCTCTTAATATACATTTTTTCTGCACATTTATTTAGTTTGAATTTCTTGAAAAATTATGCATTCCGAAAACGAACAATAAATGTGCCTTAAAATGCACAGATGTATATCTCTGTTGAACTTGTTTTCGCTTTGCCCAAACTTTTGCACATGACTGCATGTAAAATAAAAAATAAAGATTACATTGAAAATAAAGCCTATTTTTAGGCAATTAGTACTGTAGGTTACTGTAACTTAATTATAAAAAAACAACAAAATATTGGACCATCACATTTTCTGGACTCATAATATCACTCACTTATGCTTTATTCATTGGCTCAGAAGCACAAACAAAAGAGCGACCGTAAAGTCAGGAGCCACCAATGAGCATATCACCATTCGAGAGTGAAGCAGGCAGGAAATGCCCACCCTTCCCTCTGTGTCCCCTACACAACTGACTTCCACTTCCACACGCTCCCTACACTCCCCCTCTACACCCCACCCCCAAGCCCTGGCTGCTTTCCTGATGTGGATGGCTGCATAAGTGCAGTGATTACTTCGCACATTATGTCAGCAAAAGCATTCCTCCGGCGGCCCGTGTTTACTGCTCTGCTCCATGTCATTAAAGAAGTCAGACAAGTGAACCTACCACACTGCAATCCGCAATTGCAAGACAACACCCATTTCTATTTTAACATTAGGCTGGTTCTAACTTTTACCAGACTCTCTATCCCACCATGTTGATTAGTATGGTCTTTGACGTTGGTGCATTCATTCGGAGATGCAGCAGCTCTTTCAAACCCGAGGGCCTCAGACGTTAAACTCCGTGCCTGGTCTCATTTCATTATGCTGTACACGACGAGCACTGGCAAACTAAAAGAATTTCTCCGATACATGTCATACACTGTTGTTGAGCGACTGCTGACTGTTTGACATGTTTAAAGGGATTTTTCTGTTTTGCTCACAAGGAGGAAAACCACAAAAATGGAGACCCCGCCCTCTATTTGTTTGATGTGTGTTGCTAAAAGTAGTGTGGTCGCTAGACGCTTAGCATGCGCTGCAGTGGTGGCATGAACTCTATGCCCAGCAGACAGGGTGAGAAATCTTATCTGCAAAGGCCTTCTGTTTCTAATTCCAACCAAGCAGGATGACACTTGATCTAACTCTTTAATCTAACTCTTGACAACTGAGAATTGATGAAGGGACATGTTCTGGCAGGCTTCGACATTGACAGCTATAACCCCCAATATGTGAAAGGCGCAATCAGGATCAGAAGAATCAGAATCCCAGAGGAAACTGCTTATGTTACGACTGCGCAGACACAGAGAGAAACAGAGACAAGAAAACTATAGAATATTAAGTTTAAATAATACCAAAGGAACACTCTGCAGGAAATACAATATTCATTATGTATACAATTGCTGGAGTATTAATGCTATAGATAAATAACTTACTGTTAAGTGATTTACTAGTACTAGTAAGGAGTGGTTCTCTAAACTGAATATGTTACTGCACGTAATAGAGATCAATAGATAAATAATACTGACATAAGTAGTGATATTGCACATGGTAAGACTATTAGCAGGATGCTGCACATACTGCACATTTTCTCAATATGAGAACTGCACGATATTGCACATGGTAGACTGTTGCACTTAATAATAAAATAATAATGCACATGTGGATGTTTGACAAAGGGAGGAGTTATAGAGTCGGATGGCAGTAGGGAGGAAAGGTTTTCTGTGGACATTTTGCGCAAACATTGATGATCTCATTATAATGTCAGAGGGTGGGATTAGTCAGCAAGTAAACAACCAGTTCTAGCAGTTTTGTGTTGGAAGTAGAAAAATGGGCAAACATCTGAGCAACCAGTGAAGATTTGAACAACCCTGACAAAGGCCACATTGTAATGGCTAGATATCTCCAAACTAGCAGGGCTTGTAGTGCCAAATGCAAGGTAGGACAACCGGTGACAGGTTCATGGTGCCCAAGGCTCACTGGTGAGCTTGACAAGTGAAATCTTGCTCATCTGGTCCGATCCCTCAGAGGAGCTACTGTAGCACAAATTGCTGAAATGACAGAACAGTGTCAGAATGCACTGCATCACCGTGAGTACCTACAGTGGGAACTGGAACATCACAACTGGACGACAGAACAATGAAAAATGGTGATGGTGCTTTGAGGAGCATGACAAGTAGATAAAGGCATTGACCTGGCCTCCGAATTTCGATACGCTCAGTTCAATCAAGCATCTGTGAAATGTGCTGGACAAACAAGTCCAAACTAAGGACGTTCCATCTAAGAATTTACAGGATCTGCTGCCAGTGTCTCGGTGCCAAATACAACAGCGCACCTTCAGAGGTCTTATGCCAATGCCTTGACAGTTTTGACAGTGTGAAGAGGCTAAAAAGCACCTTACATAGCAAAAAAAAAGTGCTTCTACACTTGTTCACATATCGTACTGTGATTGTCAAAGAATAAACAAAAAAACAAATAAATGTGAGAGTGGCTAAAATGTCATAACACGGCATTCTTGTGTGATTCCAAATTGTTCTCCAAACAGCTCCCAAAGTGCCAAAAACTGCTCCTCCCCATGTAGCTCCTGTCACCAAATGAATGTAATAACGGTCTAAATGTTCTGTTTACATCCTAAGGGATTTTCTTTCAGCGTTTTGTAAAGCTGTTCTAACTACCAACAGTTGCTATAAAAGAAAACATTTGGTTTATGAAGAAACGGGCAACAACAATTGTTCCTCACTGGTCAGCCCTCCCACAGTTGCTGCAAGTTGTGTATATTTCATGTTGGGGTTTTTTGTGTGTGTGTGTGGCATTGGCCATACAGTGTATATATGTTCCATACAGTATATTCTGTGACAGTGCGGTGTGCCAATGCTGTTTGATGTCATTTTAGAAACATTAGCTCTAGCTCCGAGACTGGCATATGGCTAACAGGTCCACTAAAACGGTTAAGACAGGGGCTTTCAATCCTTATCTTAATTCTCTGAATACAACATGGGTTGGATAGATCGGAGTTGAAAAGAAGCATTCAGGTTGCAGGCAGTCGTTGGGATTCTGTTTCCACAGCCGTTGCCTTCTCTTTTGGCTCTTTTGTCTGGGCTCCAGCCTTCCCCTCTTTGTGGTCTGGGTTCAATGGAGCTGTGGTAGTTATGAGTAAAGACATCAAACACCATCAGCATCAGTGCCACGTACAGTAGCCACTTGGGAGTCTCTCACTCGTTACAGTGAAGCGATAGTGTTTAATTACCAGCTCTTCACCTGAGAAATGCTGGGGAAACTGCAAGGGCCAGTTGGCAATATTAGATTGTTATAATTAGCTTGAAGGTAGATACATGAAAGTACTGGGGTTAGTAGACACATACAGGATTCTGAAAATGTTTATTGCACCTGTAGAAATACAGAACTTGCTGCAGAACATCACCAAATACACAAAGACTGACTTGTTTATCTATTGGAATCCCTCAAAACTGAAGAGGGGTTAACAAAGACCAAACAGATAACATGAGTCAACAACAATAAACTAATGTACCCCTCCTTTTGCTAGGACAGCCGGTGCATATTGGACAACATGCTCTGTGTAGAGAGAGAGAGAGAGAGAGAGGGAAAAAAAGGAAGCTCCTGCGGGAAACGTTTCCAAGGGTGGTTCACTGAAAAGCCCAATCGTCACCGTGGCAACAGGATCACTTCATCAGTTGGAGGGAACAGATGGCGGGTGTGCAACAGGCAGCATATGTTCCAATGAGCAGAGGCCATTCCTACAGATGGAGGGTGGGGAGGAGGCAGGCTCTGAAACATAACCTGACATTTCCTCCTCGTTTGGAGCTACATTGTTACGAATCACAAAGAGAGATTAGCCCACACCAGTGAATAGCTGCACGAAATCTCTTTAAAGGCAAATTACTAACAGTCCCTTGCATTTCTCCACTGCCTTAACCAGGGTGACTGGATTGGCTGTATTTCATGCAACCGCCTGGGAAAGAGGTGGATTGGTTTGCTCATTCTGACTGATATACGGCTCCCCACGGAGCCGTGACATCTTCATGGAGGTGGGGCTTGGTTTTGGATTGTAGCATACCTTCACGAACAGCAACAGGTCACAGAGCAGTTGGGATTATATTGAATTTAATTCGGTTTTATTAGAAGAGCGTATTTAAAACAGTGCCAGAGAGATCTGGAAATGTGTGTAAAGACCCCACTGAGTGATACAACCCTCAGAGGGTTGGCATGAGGAAAAGGCTTGGAAGGGAACTCATCCTCGTCCTCAGAGCTTGTGGTATATGGTGAAAGTATAGGACATAAAAGGAACTTTCAGGAAGAATAGAGGAAGAAAAACAGATGCCCTCGTATTATTTAGGGTTTACAGTTTTAAAGGTTCTTAGTAAAGTGAGGGATTAGGGTTAGAGGTGATGTTATGGTCCAGGGTTGGTTTTTTTTTTTGGTTTTTTTTAAATAGATATTTAAGTAAATACAAGTTAAATGCAATATAAGAATCTACAAAGCAAAGGATCTATCCAAACAAAGTATTACCTTTATTTGTTGAAAATCAAACAGAATAAATGTAAATAAACAAACAAACAATAAACTATGATCTGACGTGTGAGAACATGTTAGAGTAACCATTTCTGAAGCCCCCTGCAAGGAAGTCCAGTAGTTGTCCAGTTCTTCATTAGTAATTTGCTCTAATTAATTTCCTAATTGATTGGCTTTAGCCATCAGATGCAATGGCTGGGGGGCAGCAAGAAGCCAGGAACCAAAATGTTTTAATAACCAAACAATTCATGTGTTTAATTCTATTTGTGTTTATTTTTGCTTTCTCCAATGTTTTCCTGGAAAAAGCGCATTCCCTGCCAAAGTAGGTACTATGGTTGTTTCTAGTTGTAAACAATGCACAGCACTATAATGCAAAACCATACAATTCTAAAGGTCCTCTACAGGCCTAACTTCATGTGAAACCCTTAAATCACCACACAATACCATCATCTGCTGCCATTATACCACACACAGACTGCTGGACTGAAAATATGCTCTTGGATTTCTGAATAATACAGCAACAAAAGCAAGAAGGCTTATTTTTACTCACACAAGATCCACACCCATACACAACTGAGGCTGAGCCTGAAATATGCAGGAAACCACAAATACTCCAGGTCTAAGTTTGACAATGCAAATGCTACTCATGCACTTACACACAGGCAGTGGAAATAAAATAGAAATGTCGGTTTTGTCTGCGTAACAGACCTTATTTCTAAAGCCTATGCTTCAACACTTTCATTACTGAAAAAACAAAGCAAGACAGCAGGACAAAGCCCTCAGATGATGCAGGCCCTGCTCACCCATCAGTGAACTTCTGAGGGCAAAATGAGGGACAATGGTTGAGTGATGCGTTTCTGACACGGAGCTCCTGCCAGTAAGAGGACATAACACTGAAGCCATCAGCAGAGAAGCTATTTTTTCTTCCTGCAGTTGTCTGGCTTTTTTTCCCCTATCCTTTTCTGTGTACTGGTGCGAGTCCACATACAATTACAGCAGGGGCCGAACTGGGTCCAGTTCCTGACTTTTACAGCCCACTATTTATAGCTGCTACTGTAAATATCGGAGGTTCTGTGTATTCAAAACAGTTCTTTATTGTAGCGCCTTGTGTATTCAGCACAATGTTTCGTAAAGCGGCACTAATACTTCTCACGACACACATAAACCGCCTCAAACTCAGAACAATGCATGCAAATGCATCCCCTACCTGATGCTAATTTTAAATGAGGGTTTTTTTGGGGTCAGGAAGCAATTACCGTTCTTCCGAGAGACTAACAGAGAGTAATTTTAAACTATGAAATGACTTTGTGTTTTGCTTCCAAGACCAAATCTTTGGAAGGGGGTTATTATTGGAAGGGGGTTATTATAGAAAACAGATCAGATCATCTATAATTACCATCATTACCACCATCATCATCAAGTAAACACTTCTATATCCTTGTGCTGTATATGGATATTGTAACACCACATTGCTCAATTGGGGTTTGGGGCTCATTTCAATTAAATACATCCTATTCCATTTTCATAATCACAGTTTCTGAATTTATTGGACTGGTGGATTTGAAATTGCTTGGTTTTGGATGTTCTTGTGTGTCAGCTGTATTCTGATACATGTAAACAATGCTACATTTTATATACAGTACTGTGCAAAAGTCTTAGGCGCCTGAGAAAATTATGCTTAAAAGCTGTTTACTGCTGGGCAGTAGTGTTAGGTTAGTGTTAAAACACTTACTTTACAACAAATAACAACAAACTACAACAAACTTGCAGCCCATTAAAACCCTGGTTTGGCTCTTTTTAGTGCAGTAGATTAAATTAGGTGTTTATTATAGAATTTGTATTAATTCACCCAATGACTGGAGGCCCTGAGCAGAAACCTGGATCCAAACCTGTGTTCTTCTAACAGCTCACAAAATATTAACTACTTTTTAGACGAAAGAAATCCTGATTTTTTTTTTACTGTTTGCTTGTTTGTTTGCATTTATTCTAATATTCAGATGCGTTTTTGCTGTCAGAAAGAAGCCCACTGCTGATATAAATGACTTCAAACAATTTGCACAGTTTCCTAAGACTGTTGCACAGTACTGTACATCTGATTTTCTGTCTTCCCTCCTCCAGCCAATAAAGTGTAAATAATCTCTTGTATTTCTGAGACATGATGCCTATGACAATCCTGAATAAAGAAAGAAAAAAAGCGTCAGACATTTAGAGTGGTCCTTAAACTGCTGTAGAGTAATGGGGAGACAGAGCAGACTCATCTTTGGACAGAAACTGTCAACAATGGAAATAAAAGCCATTCCAAACGAAAAAAAAGAAACATCAACCCTAAAAACACAAAACTCCACGTAGTGTTTCATTTGTGGCTCCGTCGGGCCTACCAACCCCTCCCTCCCGCTCTGTGAAGGAAACAGAGATGACAGTGTGCCAAAGCTTGGGTTCTTGTGGCAAAGCCCACCCCACCCCACCCCCTCAGCGTCTGCAGAACAAACGCTCTGAGCCCCTCTATGGCTGCAATGATGACTGCCTCTCACCACTGATGGGCCAGCACCAGGTTCCCTCACGCCAACTCCAGCCTCAACCCACTGGGCTGTGACCACAGCGCCATGGGCACAGAAGCTATATTTACCATTAGAGTGTGCACACATGATCTCGCGCACACACACACACACACACATACACACACACACACACACACACACACACACACACACACACACACACACACACACAC
>JBBPDB010000146.1:5955414-5971994 GCA_037974465.1 Brachypetersius altus
ACACACACACACACACACACACACACACACACACACACACACACACACACACACACACACACACACACACACCATAATTAAACAGATAAAAGAACAATGTGGTGTTGTGTTGCTAATTTTGACCGAGGCAAACCATAATTAAACTGATAAAAAAAGACATTCTGCTGTTTGCACTGCTAATTCTGTCTGTTTTTTAAAAAAACAAAAAAAAACCCTAAAAACAAACAAAAACACAGAAGCGCCATTTAGAACGAGTCAATCCAAAAATGATTCAACAGAAACAAGTAAAAATGGAGGGAAATTGTTCTGTATTATTAGATAAATTCCCTGAGAGTGAGAACTGCTCCAGCAGTGGTGTCAAATCTGACTTCCAAATTATATAGGTCAATCTCTGAGGTCCCTTACGCACATATTTAACACCGAACAGAGGGTCAAATCATTGTCTTCATAATTTTTATTAGTAGTATGAGTTCCATTGTCGTCGTCCCCCCCATCCTGGAATCTTACACTAGACCAACCGACCTAATGCACTGACACTTAGAAAGGCACGCCAATTATCTGTGTCAAAGACTCAACAATCCGGTCTTCTTTCTATCACGAATAAATCCATCGCTTCCACTTCCTGCTATTCCTACATGGTTTACGCATGCCAAGGTCAAGGCATGTGTTTGTATAGCTCTGTTTTTCATTCCAGTGTAGGCTCCATTTTCTGTAGATGGGAGGAAGAGCTGTGGAACTTTCTCCATATCCTATTTCCTCTCTGGGCTGTTTAAGAAATCCCAGCAGATCAACTGTTTCGTGTCCTCATGGGCAAAGGGAAACATGGTCTAGAGTGGCTGCTCATCTGCTCAGTAATATATTGCATGTTGAGGCATTTTGACAGTTTTGGTTAATTAATTATGCATAGTACTATGCATATATTTATTATGCTCTATCATTATTAATCGATTGGATATATATTTAATAAAGGCACAATCTAATCCAATTGACAGATCCAACAAAAAACACTTAAAGATGCTGTAGTGTAGTATCAATCTTGTTTAATCACTCATATATTTCAGTATCGTGGACATCTGCAAGGATAAGACAGTTCATGACACTAATTTAAGACACAGTATGTGTATATATTACCATGATGCTACTCTATTATGTAAATAGCCAGGAATTCAAACTTGTAGGAGTTTCAGTATAATTGAGTTAACATCACAGAGACCAAAGAAATGCTAAAGGTATGAGCTTAATCATCACAAAACAATTCTCATGGTGTTTCTACATAAAACCCTACAGGCCGTCTTCTGAGCAGATGTGATCATAGACATGTTTAAAAAGGATATAGATGGCTTTGTACACATCCTTTATAGCGAATAAACTTAAATACAGCGAATACAGTTAACGTACATTTCCATTTCGACATATTGGAACAAAAATAAACATGCTTTGCCTTATGTTTGTGCTAGGTTAAGTTTTTTTTGCCAAATATATGAAATATCTTCTCTTTAGAGGATTTGTCCTTATTTTCACCTCAACAAAAGATTAATGTAACTTGACCATTAAGTGACAGAAATGCTTCATATGTGACAAATGCTTCATATCATTAGCAGAAGAATACTTACTGCTATCATCCCTGATATGAAATGACTTCTGAAAAAGCAAATAAAAAAAAAATTTCTCAATGTACACATGTAAACAAAGAAAGAACCCCCCCCCCAGCTATTTCAACATTTGAAATCTCACGGCTTTTTGATGAATGAGAAAGCACCCACCCATCCATCACACAATCCATCTACGCTATGACACACACGATCATTCACATTTTTCTAAATCACAGTTTGGCTAATTAGAAACCGGCCCTTCCCATCTGCCGAGTGAATTCTCCATGTAGGAAAGCCTGCGCATAATAGCAGGACTTGTGTGTCACTGGATTTGCTCCAAACCACAAGGGTTGAAAGATAAGAGATCATTTGAGACTAATTAGGGTTGGAGCTGAATATTCATCAAGGGTGGGTTTGGCACAGACTTCAGGACGGTTCAATTTTTGTCACCATTTCATATCTTCTACACAATAAAGCGGAAAAAAGCCTAGAACCTCCCTTCAAAACATACTGCAAAGGGCAGTTTAGGATATCACAGAGGAGGAGAAAGTAGAAGTAGGTGGGGTATCCCTCCTTTCTTGCGAAAGCTACTTCAGTGGCTAACTTCTATTATCTTTATGCTGACTTTTTTCCCTCTGTTGGCTGCGCGAGCCAGGGATGTGTACACTAACAGCCAGGGCAGATGCTCTATCTGATAAGCTTTATTTCAATATAAATAAATATATTTTAGTCACTGTGCAGGAATCTTAATACTCATAACTGCAGGGTGGAAAAGTGTTTCTCAGCAAAACTGGCAAGAGCAACCAAAAGGTCCATTGCAGTCATTAGGCAGTGAAAACTGCTAAGCCTACAGTAGGTAACAGTGTGAACGCACACAGTCATATCAACAAATTAGAAAATTAACCTTCAGTGGTACTTCTCTGTACCTGACAATAAAACACATTTTTAAACAGGCAGCTAAGATTTCATACTTCAGCAGTGACCCAATCCCTCCATGACCATCTTTTATCTTGAATGTTGGTGGGTCAATAGAAACCAGGTCTTTGGTTTTGATACTGAGGCCATCTAAAACACAGTAAGTAGGTCAGAGATTGTTAAGAGGAATGGTTGAAATTTAACTTTAAACAAGAATTTTTAAAAAATGTAAATACTAATTCCTAGAGAAATAGCAGTACAATATGTTGTATTGTATTGCACCCTTTTGTCTCATATTACATCATTGTATCACAACCAGCATGTTAAATTGGGGCAAACAAATGAGCTTGCTTCCAGATAATTTGGGACACAATAAACCAATGTTTAAATTATACAATACAGCATTTGTAAAGTCCACTAATAAACTAAAAATGAAATATTAATGTAAAACACATTTTCAGCAACTGCTTATTTTTCCTCTATCAAAAACTCCATCAAATCAAGACCAGTACATCACATTGAATTTTGTTTATTATTAGTCCTACTACTACGCTCTTCGCGAACTGTTTGAAGTCCAGATTTTTGATTCTTCCCTTTAGCATTGAAGTTGCAAAGCTAATGTTGCTAACCAACAGAAGACAATAGTCATGGCAAATTTTTCCACCAAAACTTTTCTTAACACACTCAAACCTCATCCAGCTCTTCATCAAGGTGGCGCACAGTTGTAAATGTGGTTCAGGACACAGTATGAATTACTGTGAGCTATAAAAATAAACAAAACTTCAGCACTACATTTCAGAGAAGGGCTGGAATTCGCAAAGCAGTTATAAAAAGCACTGATTTTAGATCTGAATCCTCAACAATAGCTGTCACAAAAGTGGATTCTAGATGAGCACTCTTTGTTAATTGTGACTATTTACCCTGATGTCCAAAAATAGGAGTTTGGCTACAGGATGAAGACTGGTTCGGTTTTATTGCTCACAGAAAGTCCTACCGTGTCCTAAACCACATCAACAAGTCTGAACCACTGTGACAAAGGCTTAAACACAGTTTGTGCAAATTGAGAAGTTTTGGGAATGTTTTTACAGGAAAAGGTTTGGGTAACTGTTGACGTTCAGTGTTTGTTAGCAACATTACTTTCGTTCCAGTGCTAAACTTAAAGAAACCCCCACTAACTTAGATAAGAAGAAAATTGTGCAAGTGTGATTTTCTTTTCTTTTAAATTCGCTAGCATTGAATGTGAAATAAAGAAAACAGGCTGAGTGTTCCTAATCTCACCTTGGAGCAAGGTGATACCTTTTCCTGCTGGGATGTCTTGACCTTGGTCTGTGAACATATCCTATGAAAAGAGAAGAACATTTGATATATATAAACGTTCATGTATATTTTCTGTTATCTAGTGTGAGCTCTCTGTTTCCCTTTGTCCAAATAGGCTTATGTGGCTTTAAATATGTTGTTCTTTTGTCCCATGAGCAACAATCTATCTGTCCTGCTTTTGAAGCAATCCTTAATTTTATATATATCTGCTTATTATAACATATTTTACCAACTACAGTGAAATTGAACTATTCAACTTGCATTGGTCATGTCAAAGTGCTACATTATACCTGGCATATGAGATGAAGAGTCACTGGGCTGTTGCCTGTAGAACTGGTCTGAGGTGCTGAAGAGTTGGGGTCCACTCATTCTTCCATCCATGGGCCTAACTGAGGAAATTATTACCATTATTATACAGTATCAGCATGATTATTATTAGTATCATTGAAATGTGATTTTAATTATGGAGTGCAGACCCTCGGAATAAGCATTTGCTGTGGAGCAGAGAAATTGCGAATCACTGGAAACATAAACCATACAATTCTCCAAAGCCTGAACTCCACCACCACCTCCCCACAAGCCTGAGGCAGTGATTACTAGCTGTAATGCAGACATAAATAAAAGACAGACGTTTTATACGTCCACTTGAATATCACATTTCTGTTGCAAGAATACTGGTGATCTGCTTTGTAACTATGAAACAATGGAACAACCAACATCAAGAAAAATCTGATATGGCAAAAGAATCAAAGGTCACTAATTCAGAATTACTTCTCAGAAGTTTCCCTTCTGTCTCACAGCCATCCAGGCAGTTAGCATCATTTTTGTGAAACTTTGTGCTGTATTTTGTGTCAAGAGCCGTAATAAAATACATCAGCACTGGAGTTTGTACTTCAAACTGTTTCTTATACCAATTCCAACTCAACAGTTCCCTTAGCTAAAGATCTCTTGGGCAGAGCAGTAAAGAAATAAAATGCAACAGACATCATAGCTGTAACATGAACAAAACAGAAGACTTGCCACTGAGACACAACATGCCCTCCGTTCACTGTTCAACATCAATAGAAAAAAACAGATGGAGACAATTTCACCATAAGGCCTCTTTTAATCTTGCCAAGGGACCACAGCATGCTGGATGCCAAGTGAAAAAAGGGTCTCCAGGAGATTGTAACAGCCCCCAAGTTATAATTTTGTTGTCTTGTTATGTTACTTAATATAGATCACCTTCTATAAAAAGCAACCCTGAATTATTCTTGTTATGACAAAACACGGCCTGTATCTAAAGATGTCTGGTTTCACTTCCATATTCCAGATGGGATGTATTATGTAGGTTTCTGAATATTGTATATCGGCAAGAGATCCAGCAGCTGAACTACCCTCAATACACTCTCTGGGGTTATCACATTGTTTTCTTTGTAAAATGCCCAGTTGTTACAACCTCTCTCTAAAAATTGACATTTAGAACCATAAATGGAGCAGATAAACGCATGGTTTCTTTGGTTAAGTATTTACACTGTAGTAAATCAGTAATTGCTTTTATGCTTTTTCTAACTGGTACACAGGTGGAGATGGGATAATCTGCCCCATGGCTTGTACATGAAGTATGATGAGGGCAAATGTTCTCTCACCATGTTGTACTCTGCGTGGCTGGCTGGGGATGGTAGAGCCGCGCCTCCTGCAGGCTCCCAGAACCAGCTCTCGCAGTGACAGAAAGAGCGAAGTCCAAGCAGGCTAGAACAAAACCGCACACTCAATACCACAAAAAAAGCTTAAACTGGTCTAAGTTACAGTTAACAAGAAATCAATTTAAAGTTTGACAATCCCTGTGGGTTAATTCTACATTAAACATTATATCTTAAGCTTATACTACTAAAAACACTTGGGATATAATATTTGGAATATAATGACATTTTCCATTTCTGGACATCACTGGTTAAAAACCACACTGTGCATTTTATTACACATATTACAATTTCAACAATAGACTCAGTTAATCAATCATATATCTATCGATTAACATGGTGGAGAATCTTCATGTTTGATGATTTGTTTTGCAGTGCATTAACAAGTGACGTATCTACAGTATCTGAACTTGAGTATTCAGTTTACAATCATATATCCACATCTATGCCTTTTGTATTCAAATCCCTAGAAACACAGCCCATAAACTTGTGTTTGGTCACCTCTGTGTATTTGGGAGTGCTCTTTTATCAAGACCCCTCTGTCAGTTATTACTGGATGAATATGCCAAAAACTTTTTAATGCATTCACCACTATTTACTTACATTGCCTTCTAGAAGCTCCTCTATAGGACAACCAGAGTGAGCCTGCAGGTACTTGGAATGGAAGAGCAAGCCATCAAAGGTTTTCCAAGGCATGAGCTCACTCATCGGAAAAGGGAAACCACAGGCACTGTTGGCTGCAATGAGATAAGTCAGGCCCCGTACAAAGAGTGAGGCAAGTTGGACAGCCCTTGGGTCCACCTCAGGAACCTGTGTGATGAGTCATACAGGACAATTACTTGAAAAGAATTACACAAAATGAAATATAATATTAAACAGCATAAGTAAATAAATTTTTTAACATCACCTGGAATACAATTAAAGACCACTGTTGCAACAGAAGTAAGGTTAGTTACACCTCATATTCTAAGTAACTATCTCTGTGGATATGGCATAATCAAACAGGCCTCACTACCATTTGCTCTATTAATTAGTATCAAATGTAGGATGAATGCAACAGAAAGTACAACCAGCGGAATTATCTTGTCACATACTGTAAGGCTTTTTAAATTGTGTTTTAAAGACTTTTTTATGGACCCAAGAATAACTTGATGAGAGCAAGATGTGTTACTTATCCTTATCCTTAGACTTTCATGATTAACCTGATAATTCTGCTATATATCTATTCTGTATTTAGATCTACTATGGCTAGAGGAAGGACCTTTGAGAGATAATCTGAAATAACAGTCAAGATAATGGGAGGTGTGGGGGCAGGGGGTGTAGGGGGAGGGGGCAGATGTTCCCACTCAACCGTCCGCTGCTCACCTGGCTTCCTCCCCCAGCCAGGGTAGATAAGAGAAGGACTGATTAGCTTCTGTGACACCAAAACGAAAGACTTGCCTACCACCTGCTCCACTCTCAAACACAGCTTATAATAAAGCCAACAAAAGGCAGGCCACAGATAAAGCCAAAGCAGCAGAGACGGTCGACAGCCTGTGTCATCATTTGCTCCTTCAAAGTTTTCACCTTCAAAATGTTAGACAGATTTCCAGAAATTATCTATTTTTTATTCTCTTTTGATCCGATGTTTTGAAACTTGGATATTACCTGCCTAGTTTTGATTTAGGTTTGTTTACAACAAATCCGAGGCATTCAATGCTTGGAAGCCTGCCAGCAGATTACAGGTCAATGATTACCAAGAGTAGCCTGCTGTTAGGTAGAGAGCTAGAGAGCAATGCTTCACTCTTCAAGCAAGAGCAGCAGCTGTTCTTCCAGCATTTGATTCCATAAACAATGAAAGCTGCTCCAGCCAGATGCCTGGAAAACTCCAGCAGACCCTGGGGGCACAGTTTAACATGAATGGCAACAGTTAATCTTGTGTGCTTGCCATGCAGCCGTATGATGACACCTCTATCTCACGTCTGTCCTGTGCTATTTTGCAAAAAAAACAAAACATTCATGGAAACTATGAAGAAAAAAAACATAAATCAAAGAAGTAAAGTGCACACATGTTGTGTTTTCTGAACGTGGAACTTTGTGACTCTTCGTTTCACAGTGTTTCTTTAAAACTTTAAAAAGTGAAAGAAGTTTCCTGGAGAGCCCTTGATCCCTGTCTTATTAAAACTGGTGCATATGTCCCCGCAGAAGCATCTTTAGCACTAGCTTGTATTCACATTCCCTCAGTGTCACAAAGCAGCACAGGAGGAGAGAGATTAGAGGGGGGTATGAAGCAGCCCCTGGAGACTCTCCTGCCATCTGTCTGGCTCTTAAAGCTAGCCTCAAGCCCCCTCCCCTGCGATCCCCTTTTCACATTTCAGACAGATGTGACAGTGCCGCTTCTGATGGAGCAACAACAATGGCACATGCAACAGGTGCTCCTGCCTCCCTCCGGCACATGGGAGGCAGGAGCGCTTTACACACTTTCATCTGGCCAGCGGCAGGCTGTCGCCAACGTGCCTTAAACACACACGCGCGCACACATACACTTCCCCGAGTCGCTCAGCAATTCAACACCTGCTGCTCTGTGCTCACTAAACAAACAGCTCCTGAACAGAATCATTCTCCAGCCAACGTACTGAAAGATCTGTTTCACTATAAACTCCCCCAAATCACTTGTCGCACATACAAACACAACACCATGTTTACAACAAACACGCATCTAAACATGGACAATTAACTTCAGTTGAATGGCTTTCAGGTATAAGCTTAAACTTCTTATTGTATTTAATATGACAGCATGACAGAAATATCACACCTGCCACAATTTGTACACAATTGCCAGATAGGTGTTGATAGTTCAAACAGGTCAAACATGAGACATGCCCATGTTTGTGTATGCACCAAATAAAATGAACAAAAGTGACAATGTGTTGTTTTTTTTTTATCCTAGGTGTTGAAACAAACAGGGGACTATTGTCCCTAATATGCAGCTAAATCGAGGTCATTCAATGTAGCAAGACCGAGAAGACATTTTGAAATCATATCAAAAACTGTGACCTGTAATGTGACAGTGTGTGACATTGTCAAAAGGACCCCTGAAGACCCTTGTGGTGCTGTAGGAAGGCAAGTTAATCCCTCTTAAACATATGATAATTTCATCTTTTCGTGATGTAGTAACCCAAGTTACAAATCTGCATGCCATTCAGTGAAATGCCAAAAAAGTTGTATTGTTTGATTTTTAGAAAAATAGTATGCATCGTGTTTAACTGTAATTATTTGTATTGATCAAGATCATTGCTTGATTATAGGTGGCCAGCTGACAGCCTGCAATAGATGCTGAATTAAACCTTTCATCAATCAGCGTAATGTTTTTTGTCATTCAGTGTAATGCAAATTCGGCCTTACACCACAGTGACATCTATTAAACTGAATGAATGTATCACTGTATGCATAATCTTTAACATTTTAACTGTATTTTAGATGATAAACAATAATATCTTATTGTAGTTATTTTTGTTTTTGATTTTTCTAGATACAAATGAAGAGAGAGTTGCATGACACAGACACTATATATATATGTAATTAAAGAAGATTTAAAGTTGATTATTGTCCCCCCCAACAGTGTTTAAGGCTTGATTTGTTTCTGCAGGCAAAAATTGTGTGAGAGTTGGGGAATAAGAGGTGGGACTTGAGGCGGGGGGGTTTGGTTCATGCACTCAAGCAAACAGGACACGTAAATCAAGAGGTGGCTTCCTGCAAATCTCCCATGAGGCTCTAATTTGTCCCTCTATCGTCCATTATCTCTGCTGTGGGGAGAGTGTTCAATCCGGGCAATCCAAAACCATGGGCCGCCTCGGAGGCCGCTTCTGAAATAGCGTGCATAGTAGGTTTAAATTAGGGTGGGAGCTGAAATAGCCCTGTGGTCGCCGGCAGGGACGTCTTGGAGCCCGTCACCAGAGCATTGCTCTCAGGTTCAGACCACAATTAGAGCAGTTCTTGGGAGGAATGTCGCAAGGCGACCAAAAATTATCCCCCCAAGTCTCTTTTTTCCTTTATTTTCTCAACAGTGAGAGAATCCAATCCATCGCTCAACACAACTTGCTGTTTTGTAGGGGAAAATGGTGGCTCTAATTTTTTTGTAACTTTGTGAAGTGCTGGTTTGGCAGGGCAGCAAGGCATTTACCATGAGTTGCAGCACTGAGCAAAACAGCCTGCAATGTCCTTGAGAATGCACTGCATAAATGAGCTTTAATCATTCACCAACACTCAAAGAACTGTAGAGTTTTTGTTTATGTGGAGATTTCTGGTTAAAAACCAGGAAGTAAACATGGCTGGAGGGCACCTTCCATTTGGATTAGGGCTTCCATTTCTAAGTTTCTGATGTATTTCAATTTTCTGAACAACTGTAAATGCCCCCGTGTTGTCAGGTCTCTATAGGTTCCAAAAGAGAAATGATGTTCATGCCACTTACACTGGTTTGTTGCATTTCTGTGTAGGACTTAAATCTGATGCAGACAGCTTGGCTTAGATATGCATCTACGTCTTCTAGGGAAAAGTGTTTAGCCTAAAACACGAACACATAGTCCTTTTCAGTTTGCAAGCAGTGAAAAATGAAAACTCTAGTGTACAAAACAAACAATTAGAAAACCATCATTAGAAACCCATATATATATACAAGCAGTAGTAGAAGAATAGGCCCCAACTTCGATCTGTTAAGACCAACACAAAACAAGCAAGGTTTATGTAGACATTAAACACAGGCTACAAATTTGGAATACCTTTGAGAAATAACAAACCCCAGTGATAAATAAACAAGATAAAATCACATTAAAAGGAAACAACCACGGGTTCAACTTACCTTAACAGCAATGTATGTTACAAGACAAATCACTGCTACCAAAGGGTTGTCCAAAAGATTCAAATCTTCAGAAAAATCCTGTAGGTCAAAGACAGCCAGGAAAGTGGACTGACGGATTCTTTTCACCTCAGAGTCGTTCCCAAACCACAGAGTCTTCAGGTCAGAAGTTCCCTCTGATATTTAACCAATACAAAACAATAATACAGAGGAGATTATTGCCAATTCTAATGCAGGGTACACTGCCACACATTTGTATGTACTTTAACAGGTCTGTGAATTTGCATAGCAGTCAAACAAGTATTTTTTGATATGAAGAGACTTTCCGTCTTCTTGTGTTTTCAGAGTACTGCGCTGTCTGTACAGAATTCACAGCCTCTTGGAGCATGAATTATGGCACAATTTTAAAACATACAAAAACCAACCCAGAGTAAAAGCTAACCTGGGCAAAGTACTGTCTCTGACAGGGCTAGTCTTACTCCCCAGCAGTCCATATTCCTATCTACATAGTTTTGAGTGCAAACTGGTTTCCATAGTCCTGGTCAAATTACACGTTTTGCTGATTTTCAAGTAAGTACACTTTTGTACACTCAAAACCTGATTTTGTGACACTTTCAATTCATGTAATAAAATCTAATCCAGTGTCATGCTGTTATTTGCTGTTCTATTCTGTAAAAATTAGCTTGACTAAATAAATCTGACATGGTTTGACATGTGTCTCCTCTCATTAATTACAATTATGTGTCATATAATGACATTTTGTGTAGGTAGGGAATCTGAGAAATTCAGAGCTGAATTTAGAGTATCTCTGGAGGTTTTAACATTTGCAGTCATGCCTCTTTCAGATGAACTGTTCACAAACAGTAGTTGTTTGAAGCCAACTTTAACCAAACAAATAATCTTGCTCAAATTTTTTAGCAAAAAACAAGTATGTCTATATATGACATCAGTTTAGCCCTCAATCAGTTTGGTAAAGGTCCTAAATTAAAAGTCATCTTATTACAGAATTATACACTCTTTTAGCATCACTGCTCCTGACAGGATTTCTCTAGATCACTATGATGTATTAGGTCAGGTCACACATGTAGTCAGATTAACAGGTTGTGTGCTAAAGTGTGAACATGATAAAAGTGCTTTATAAAAGTATACTGACCTCCTTAAATATCAATTCATTTGTCTGTGTCACTGCCAAACACAGTCCCTTTGACTGTTTTACTTACTGATGTTTACCAACAACATTCAAGTGAAACCCCAAAGCCAATGGAAAACTGACAAGAAGAAAGCCACTGCTTTTATAAGCTTAGACGGTGTCTCATGTAAAAAATGTTAAATTGTGGGAGTTACACTTCTTTTAAAAAGCACTAATCACTTCATCTAAAAATAATATGTAAAGCCATTAATCTGAGCAGGAAGTATTTATTTGGTCATAAAAACATCAAAAGTAAACAAATAAAAATGTGTATGAGCTAGTGTTCCAAACTTTTCCTCAAAGAAGCCTAGTATTTACAGCTATTATCCAAAACCTGCTGCTAAAACGAACAAATTCATGCAGCAGCTGGAGCGCAACTAGAAATCAGTGACAATAGTTCTGTTTCTAACTGTATTCTTCTAACCAAATATCCCAAACCTTATTGAAAACAAGCCATGTGATGTACATGTGTTAGCATTTATAATATTGTATCATTGTTGATTTGTATTCATTTCTTGGTTGCCTTTGATTCCAGGACATATTTGAATCTTGAAGATTAATACAGTGTCAGTACTTTATACTTCTTGTACTCTACTCCTGATTTTAGATGTGTTTCAAATGATGAAGAGAGCTATAAATGGTTTCAGAAGAATCATGGAAAAAACATATAACATTGTCAGAATACTGACAATAAACGATACATAGATAGTTGCAGTACATCATTGTTTAATAACACTGAATTATTTAGAACATGTCATTTTGTTTATAGTATTTCAACCTGCATTGTATAAGTTACTTAAGTTTAAATATCTATTAATAAAAGTCCAGTGTGTTGAATGTACGTATGTGAAAGAAAGGTTTGAATTAAGAAAATACCCTAAACTTTTTGAGGTCTTAGGACTAAAGAATATAAAGTATTTTGAAGACATTACTGTCTTCAAAATACTGAGCATTACTGAGGACTGAAGGCACGAAAGGCAAAACTACCACTCCTAAGGTAATACTCTAACTGGGAACAGAGTTGTCTAACTAGGAACAACCTTAAATTGCAAATCCAAAGCTGACAGCCATAAAAACAAAAAGGTACAGAAAAGGTACAAAAAATGTCACACAGTAGCCAAGTCCTCACCACATACAGACTGCCAGTCTGTGGAGGGATCTGAACAGTGTAATACTAAAATAGTCATGAAAACAGCAAACACTGCTGAGGGCTGAACTTGTTTTTCCCTAAGTTTATCACTTCGAGTTTGGGAGTAACTATATTTAAACTAGGCTAGAGAAGCAAGGGATGATCAATTGCACTTGATTTTTGGGTTGAAAGAGTATGTATACTGTATTTAAACTATTTACCTGGTACATTTAGGGCCTTTGGAGTCACTTCATTTGGCTCCGTAAGTGGATTTCCTGGAAAAACAAACCACTCCTTGACAGACCAAACATGATCAAGAGAGTCTATAGAAGAAAAGGGTAGAGAAGAAAATATTTGTAAGAGTGATTATAATTAGTGCTACTGTTTCTCCGTAATGTATGTATAAAATCACCACATTAACCATATTAAGTTAGAAAAGATGGCTAACACTGAAAACACAGCTTAAATGCAATTGATTTAATATGAAAAGAAATGCACCTGGCAGTGCTGGCAGAAGAATGCTGTAGATATGCTCTCTGACAGGCTGGTATAAAATGGCCTGTGGTGGTAGCTCTACTTCCTCCGCATCTTCCAGGGTATTGCTGCACTCCACCACTCCATCATATAGAACGTTATAGATCATAAAGCATTCAGCTCGTACATGCTTCTCTTTTGCTGCCTGCAACAATTGATCAATTGATCCAAATGAGCCTGATACTGTTTATGAAGAACATGAAACTAAAACAGCATCAGTGTTCCTCAGTACCTGTAATATGTCTGCATTCAGGAATTTCTCCATCACACACATTGACTCTGGAGGTGGCAGACTGCAATCTAACCAAGGCGATGTTTGTCCTGGGAGCAGATATGACTGGATTCCTTTCTCTACAACCTCCTTGTCTGCACTGGACAAATGCATCAGGGAGATGCCACGTATTCCTTCGCCATCAGGATGAAGGCTATGAATGAAATCAGCCACAGCACAGACCTTGTCCCCCTGATGTTTCTTTCCATACAAGGCCAAAGCATTTTTACGGATATATAGCAGTCGCTGCTCTGACACAATATCGTTTCCCAGAATGCATGCCAGGACAGGAAGATCAGACTTCCGAAGATTCAAGAAGCGACAGAGGTTTTCTCTAGAGAACTGCACTGTGGTCATATTTTCTAATCGTAGTTTTGCGATCGACAAGTAGGGAACAGTGTCATAGACAACAAAGTCTGTATCTTGGCCAAGAATAGCCATACAGTTGTTAGAAAGGGCATAGTGGGCAACCTCATAGTCCCCTTCCCTAACAGAGCACCAGGTTTCTTGACCAAGAGACTTTAAGGCAAATCTAGAGAATGTGGCAAGTCCTGAAGGGAGACAAAACATGTCTCGATTTGGTTGCTGATAGTGATTTTTAATGTACTGAAACACTCTTGCTATTTCCTGGTTAACTCTCAGGCGTCTCTTCACCCATTCTGTCCGTTTCTGTTCCTCTACTGTTCCATCAAAGAAAAACACTAACTTTATGCCAGCTTTGGTGAATGCATCCACAAATTTCTCCAGAAAATGCATGTACTCTTGCCACTGTCCTCCATGGACCCAAGCCTGAGACTGATACCAGAACCTCAGACAAGCCATACCATCAACTACCACTGTGGCACATGAGTCAGGCTTGGCTCTGGCATGAGCAGCTGCCATTTGCCTTAGATCCACAGGCAAGCAGGTCTCTCCAGAGCAATTCTCCATAAAGTACTGTAAGCCTTTCACCCCCATCTCTATACATGTAAGGAACCTTTGATAGAAGAAGTCAGCACAATAAAGAAACCTTACTGCTCAACACAAAGAAGATTCTCCTAAATGTGTGCAAATTAAATGCTCATTATTCAGCATGTGTTTTATGAGACATCATGTGCATATATATAGTGCATGTGATTGACTGAAATGTCCACTTCTGCCTACTGGACTGAAAACACAACCCCAGCGTAAGTCATGATTTAAGCAACACCTCAAAGGACACAAACAGAAAAAACGTAGTTACAGTTAGTAAACAGATTAACTAATAATTTATGCATATATTATTAACAAATTTGAAAATACCAGTGTGACAATACAATGCGGGACCCTGCAGTACTTTCAGGGACTTCTGCTTGCTTAATGCTAATACTAACATGGGCTAAAAAAAGAAAATAATATCCCTTGTGTTCAGTGAAAGGCACAAAACAACGCAAGTTAAACCGCCCTACCAAAACCTTCTGGTGACTAAAGCAACAGACGTTTCTAAATCTCAGAAACAGCTCCGATAAACACAATGTTTACACTGCAGCTCACACGTCCTGTTCCTGGAAGCCCAACCAATCAGCAGCCAGAACTGTCTTAAAGGAGTCGCGCTCCAACACGATGTTCAGCCTTCACGACTGCAGCCACACAATATGGACAAAAGTATTGGGGCACACCTGTTTTCCAATGTTTTGGGCTAAGCCTCTTACTTCCAGTGGAGCTAAATATTAATGTTTAAGCATACCAAGACATTATGGACAACACCAACTTTGTGGACACAGTCTGGGGAAGGATCTTTTCTATTCCAGCATGACTGTGCCCCAGTACACAAAGCAAGCTCCATAAAGACATGGGGGGGCGGAACGGAGATTGTGAGCCAGGCCTTCTCGTCCAACATCGGTGTCTGACCACATAAATGCTCTACAGAATGAATGGGCACCATTCCCACAGAAACTCTCCAAAATTTTGCAAAAAGCCTTCCAGGAAGAGTGGAAGCTGATTTAGATGCAAAGAGGGAAAACAACTCTATATTAAAGTCTATGTATTTGAATCTCTGTTGGTGTAATGGTCAGGTGCCCCAATATTTCCATTTAGTGTAGCTTGATCATTAATGTGGATGGAAGTAGGAAGAAATTGTTGCCATAAAACTATGCCTTTGATATTAAGAAAATCATAACGCAACAGCAACACTCTAAACTAAACTAAAACTATGCGCAATCGCGTGTGTATGTATGTGTGTATAAGCATTGCACAGTGTTGCATTTCAAGGCACATCTTGCATAATTTTATGCATTTGACAAACATGACAAAACATGGTGAAGCGTAGGCCTCTTGATTCAGAATGTACAAATCAGGTACGTTTTACAAGCTCGTCTGACTTCCATAAAATAATGTTTTACTGTTGATGTTAAGGTGTGTTGAGTTTGTGCTATGCTTTTTTTTCAAGGGTGTAATGGTCATGCGTCCCAATACTTTTGTCCATATAGTGTGGACAAGCTGATCAGTCATGCGGATGTAAGTGGCAAGAAATTGAGGAAGCCTACTTGTTAAGGTTGTAGATATTTTTAATGAATTTTAAACATCTTTTACGTAGTTACTTTAATCACAGTTGTCCCATTCACAGGACCAGGACGGTTCTATGTTTATTTTATGACCTGTTTGACAAAAGCTCCTTTAAGTAGCTACTTTGATTATATTTATCTCCGAGCTTTCCCTTGTCTGATCAGACTAATTCACAGAACGACCTTGTTTCTATATTTATTTTTATAGCCTGCTTGGCAAAAGTGCCCCATGTTCTATAATGCCGCCTGAGTGGAGGAGGGACCCGGAATACAAATGCTCTTCTGACTCTCACTCGTGATCTTGTTCATAATGAAAAGTGGACCAAAATAAGTTGGTCCTGTAACGGCCATGTTTACTTGTGGTCTTCAGAGCCCAGAAGTGTCTAACGAGCCTTTCTGTGCTTTCGTACGCTATTGATTTTCCTCTCCTTTATTCAGGAGAACAAAACCACCCTAGGGAAAGGGGCAGATGTTCTCTGAGGGACATCGGCACGCGACTGGCTTCAGCTCTCTCGCTCTCTCTCTCTCTCTCTCTCTCTCTCTCTCTCTCTCCCTCTCTTTCTCTCTCTCTCTCTATCCCTCTCTTTCTCTCTCT
>JBBPDB010000146.1:5972094-5993475 GCA_037974465.1 Brachypetersius altus
CTCTCTCTCTCTCTCTCTCTCTCTCTCTCTCTCTCTCTCTCTCTCTCTCTCTCTCTCTCTCTCTCTCTCTCTCTTTGAAGAGTTCGTGCCCACTCAAAGCAGCTGGACTGAGTGATCTGACTTCAGATACAAAGACCTGTACGCTCCGTCTTAGAACCCATGTAATAAAAAAAATAAATAAAACATATATATAAACAAGGTTTATATATTATTCTTAATAATAATGTTATATTAACGTATACAATATAATAAACAATAAAGAACCAGGCGATTTATTCTACAGACAAAACATCAATAACCACGGAGAAAAACAGATGGCAAGTTGCGCTTCTATAGTGTTAGAGATGCTGAGCTGTTTCTTATCAATCACTCGATCCGGAGCCACGCGCCTGAGCTTTTGTCATTGTAATGGCGCGCGACTGTGCTGCGTCACGTTCCGGGGTCTTTCTGTCCCACCAGTGTATGGAGGGATTCTTCCATCTCCTCTATAAATTGGCCTTTTTTAAACATCAAACATGTGTGTTTGGTGCAAACGTCGTAATTCATGTGATTAATTTAAGGAGACGAGTCAGGGGCGCCTGTAACGGTTTGTGCTCTGGTTGGTCGGAGGTGGAGAGGCAACAGGTCTTCAGAGGACCAGCCCGGGACCCCAACACTGTCCTTATTATTGTACAGTGCTTGTGTTCCCACGGGTCTCTGACTGGAGCAATCTAGGTTCCAGCAGCTTCCCTGGCCATATGGCCGGTGGCCGGCCGTTCTTTAACACGCTTCCAGTCCAATCTGGGAGCTAGTGGAGAAAGAGAGGAGCTAGTGGAGACATGCAGTTGAGATGTGAAAAAACGCCATTTGGTTGGGAGCAGATGGCTGGCTTGGGGGGGGGGCGTGCGCGTCTAAAGGCGTGTCGTGCCCTTCAGAGAGAATCCCCAAGGGTTGATCCCCCACCACCACTACCCCAAACACCCCTCAACCCCCTCCCCCGTATTCAAAATCAATGAAAATTAAAGCGCGGAGAGAAGATGAATAGTTGGACCTCGAGTCCCGTCCCTTTGTTTGCCACGGCTACTGGTGGGCAGGAGTTAAAGTACAACAACCCCCTATAGAAACACTTAAGTTAAACAGTCTCTCCATAGTCCACCTCCAGAAAGGAGAAGGAGGAGGACGAGAGAGAGAGGGAGAGAGGGAGCGGGACAGAGGGGGGAGTTTTCTGCTTGATTTCACCAAGACAGAAACGCGTGGCATAAATTATGGCTGAAGAGAATAAACGGAGTGGGGCATAAATCCCGGACGCTTCACTTTGCCTTTCAGCCACGCTTTGCTGGGGTAATCGAGAAATGTGTGCTGCGTCAGTCTAAAACACCGGTCGGCCGAGAGAGGTGATGGAGGGCTCGGGGGTGTCACAGTGGTCAACTGGAGGGTCCAGCCACGGACCCTCTGAAAAGAGCGATGATCTCTGAAAGAGCGATGAGGGGGCTTGGCCAGCGGTAGGCTGTTCCGGACTGACACCTGTGGTGTGTTATCATCATTCTAGAGGAGGACTGTGGTGTTTTATCTGTCCCAGCACACTTATTCTAGAGGTTTTACACTATATTGCGGTATTTTCAATAGTTATTTCAGTATGTGCAGTATTTGTAAGTTGCCCCTTCTCTAACCATGCAGAATGAGAGTTTCCTTTGTTTAAGCTATTTCCTCTTGGATCAATAAACTTTTCTGATTCTAATTTTCTTGTAAATCTCTTCTCTAACTAGTAATAATACGAGGCTGTTCACTCAATAAACCCCACCGTGTACTCGAGCTACTCTGGAAAACAACAAAAGACCCTCCAACAGAGTGGTCGGTTAGAAAAAAGAAAAAAGAAAGCGCTCCGCATTCCAGCAGCATTAAACCGGCCGGTCCTTTCAATTAACGCCCTTAATGAAGACCACCCTTGCACAACAACACACGCATGCGCACACAGCGGCTATGTTAATTCATTTCATAACCACGAGGAATGCGGCGTGTTGTTGTTGTTGTGTTGTGTGTGTGTGTGTGTATTTTGTGTGTATATGTGTGTGTGTACGTGTGTGTGTGTGTGTGTGTGTGTGTGTGTGTGTAGCTGTGTGTATATGTGTGTGAAGGAGTCCACATAAAGGTTTGGGGTGATGTTTGGTGGGCGGGGTGTGGAGAGACAGCAGCGCGCGCCGAGGGGAGCCCCCCCTCAGCCCCCGGTATATTGTGCAGGGGGAGCAGGTGCTGCCCGAATTACCATACAGCTGAGAGCACAAAGAGCAAACTTATTCTCCCCTCACACAATAACAAAGTGCCTTAATGACAGCCACGCGAGCGACACACACCAGCTCCGGTTTACAGCCCAGCTAAGGCATCTGAGAGAGGGGAACATAAACTTTCACAACGTCCAGAACAGCTTGGGCCATTCAAGCATGCAATAATAAAAAAATAAAATAATAAAAATGCACACATAATAAAAAACGACTGATAAAGAACGGTTGGGTCTGGCCCGAACTCGTATGAGCTCGCAACAGGTGCGTTTTGAAGTCGCCTGAGACACTTTAAGTCGTTTTCTCCAAGTCTGAAGCACAAATTTTACTTAGAGCTGCTATCGAAACAAACACAGTCACTTGTGGGACGTGTTTTAAATTGTATCGTCTTAATAAAGAGGCGTTCTTGCTGGGTTGGGTCGGGGGGGCTTTTAATCTCTGATCCACCATTCCTTCATAAAGGAGCGAGCGGTGTGATGTAATTTCAGGGTTTTATGCCTGGATGTGTAGGATTCTCCTGGTTGATTTTTTTTCTTTTTTGGTCCTATATGTAAATGAGACTTTTTCTTTTTTCTCTCTCTCTCGTTCTCTCTTTTGCAATGGGGAAGGGTTGCACATTTTACAGCTCAGTGACCATTTGGCGATCTTTGGGGGGTGTGGTGGGGTGGAGGGGTGGAGGGGGTGAAAAGTGTCCCTTTGTGACAACTCGAGCCAGATTGGGGAGTAGCTCATTTGCATCTCATTACCCTAGCAGGCGCACTCTGTATATAATGGGCAGCAGGCGGACTGGGACATTAGACACCAGCACAGTCACTCTCTCTTTCTATCTCTCTCTCCCAGCTCTCTCTCTCTGTCCCTCTCCCTCTCTCTCTCTTTCTGCCTCACATGGAATCAAGAGTGCCGGAGGAGGAACAGAGTTGTGGACCCCTACAAACTCAGCTCTGACTACAAGTAAAGGAGAGTTCAGAGAGAGCAGGAGTCTCTGAGCCAGGGTCTTCATGAGGACAGACCACGGGACGCATTGACCACTTGGAGTAATCGCCAGAAAATTTGGGATTTATTTCCATTTCTTAAACAAGAGGGAGGACTTACATGGCCTTAAAGGGAAGATAAAGTGACTGAAAGACGCCTGCAAGCCTTTTACTAACACACACCCTCTGAGATACACCGACTAAAGGGTTCTCTGGAGTCTCTATGAGTTTCTGAGTGGCCCGTGGCAGTGCTGAGGATCTTCACCACCATGGGGCGACTTCTGATAGCTGCCATCCTTGTCATGATCGTGCTCGGCCAGGTAATTAAACTTCTGCCTTTTTAAAGCCATTTTCACTTGTAAAAAGTGCAAAGGATCACTTAAAAATGTTAATTATTCGTGATGTAATGTTTTTTTTTCTTTCCAGGGTTTTTGCTCTGGGGTTTTTGAGTTAAAGCTGCAGGAGTTTCTTAACAAGAAAGGAATATCGGGCAACACAAACTGCTGTAAAGGAGGAACCGGATCGGGCATCCAGCAGTGCGAATGCAAAACGTTTTTCAGGATCTGCCTCAAGCACTACCAGGCGAACGTGTCCCCGGAGCCCCCGTGCACATACGGCGGAGCGGTCACCCCGGTGCTCGGATCAAACTCCTTCCAGGTTCCCGAAACAGCCCCCGACAGCAGCTTCAGCAACCCAGTCCGCTTCCCTTTCGGATTCACGTGGCCAGTAAGTAACTATTACCACTGCCAGTACTAATACTACTGCTACTATTAATGTTACTAGTATCCTACAACTTCTACTGCTATTATCACTATTTCTACTATTACTTCCACTACCACTACTACTAATCTACTGCTGTTACCAATGATATTATTGTTACTCATATTAATACTGCTGCGAGTACTAGTACCACTACTGCTACTTCTACTATTAACACTATTACTGCTGTTCTTACTTCTGAAACTAATGATAGTAGTCATAATTTACACCCAGAACTATGAGCTGTGTGATTTACATGCTTTAGATTTTAAGGACACCCGCTAAGCATCATTAGGCTTCTTCATCTGAGCGAGGGAAATGCATTCGGACCCTTTTGACAAATGTAGGCTGGGTGGGAAACTTCACATCCCCAGGGATGGTATATAATTGTCAGCTCAGCGTGAAATTCCGAAAGCTTTCATTTTGCTGCAGTGAGGACGTGTGAACCTGGGGAAATAGAGCGTGAACCCTAATGCTATCACACCTCAGTCCACGCTTAGCTTCCGTTATATGTAAAACAGACGCACACGCATACATACAGTTCTTTAAAATAAGGTTCTTTTTTTCTCCTTACAGGGCACCTTTTCGTTAATTATTGAAGCGCTTCAGACCGACTCCACCGAAGATTTATCAACAGGTACGAGCTTAGAACACTATACACACACAGTACCCCGCCTCTCTATTCCATTATAAAAAAGCTTTTTTTTATAGTGGTTTTTATAACCAGTTTTTATAATGGAATTTAACGTTAATTTTCAGAAAACCCAGAGCGTTTGATCAGCCGCATGACCACCCAGCGGCACCTCACGGTTGGGGAGGAGTGGTCGCAGGATCTACAGGTGTCGGGCCGGACGGAGCTGAAGTATTCCTATAGGTTCGTGTGTGATGAGCATTACTACGGAGAAGGCTGTTCGGTCTTCTGCCGTCCTCGTGACGATGCGTTCGGACACTTCACTTGCGGGGAGCGCGGGGAGATCATCTGCAACTCGGGCTGGAAGGGGCAGTACTGCACTGAGCGTAAGTATCCAGAACTTGTGTCACATTAAAATGTCTTATTCTCACGGTGTCTTGAGAACTGACTTGCCTCCTTACGGAAACGGTCCCGGGAACACCCTTTCGAGTGATTCAGAAAAATAGGGACGCGGGCCAAATAATGGCACGCGTGCCGTAGATTAAACGTAACGCCTGATTGGCTACTTGGCAGAGCGCTCGGCGCTGATTGGCTGAGCGCGGAGATGTATTGTTGGAAGCAGGCAGCTGCTGAGTGAGGCAAGACAATAGAGCAGCTGTCCTGCACTGGCACCATGTACACCAGCTGTCCACCCTTATCTCCTCCGACTCTGGGACACTGTGGGGAGGGGTCTGTATGAACAGAGTGAAAAAAGGGACTTCTGACCCACAGTTAGGAGAAAAGAGGCTTTTGTTTGTCAATCTTTTGTATGAGTGCAACTGTGTTAAGCAAGCTCTCTTTCCCAGGGTACTGACAGAGCGGTGTTTTTTTCTAATAATATGCCAATGGTGCAACTGGTGTTATTCAGGAATCAGTTAGAGAATTTTCAGCGTGCCTGAACAATAATCGTCATAATTAATGTATGAATGTTTTTTTCTCAACAGCAATCTGTCTCCCTGGCTGTGACGAGGAGCATGGATTTTGTGACAAGCCTGGTGAATGCAAGTAAGTATGATTAAAAACCTTTTTAGATGTTTGGCATCACAAACCTGTTGCATTGCATATAGGGATAAACTCTAATTTGTCTTGTGTTTTTTTTCTTTAGATGCAGAGTTGGCTTCACTGGAAAGTATTGTGATGACTGTATCCGCTATCCTGGCTGCTTACATGGGACCTGCCAGCAGCCATGGCAATGCAACTGCCAGGAAGGCTGGGGTGGTCTGTTCTGCAACCAAGGTGAGTGGTGCTAAAGTTTTTTTAAAAAAATTCTCTTCTGTGGAGTATGGATAGAGCAAAATTAACTAATGTTTTGTTTTGTGTTTCAGATCTTAATTACTGCACACATCACAAACCATGTGAGAATGGAGCCACGTGCACGAACACTGGTCAAGGCAGCTACACCTGCGCCTGCAGGCCCGGCTTCACAGGAGAGAGCTGCGAGATTGAGGTCAACGAGTGCTCTGACAACCCCTGCATAAATGGCGGAAGCTGCACTGTAAGTACTATTTAGCTGTGACTGGGTACGTGGAGTTTAACCACAGCGAGGAAGTTCTGTTTCTCTAAAAAACGTATTCTTTCGCTCTCACAGGATCTCGAGAACACTTATAACTGCGCCTGTCCTCCTGGCTACTATGGAAGGCACTGTGAGCTGAGTGCCATGACTTGTGCCGATGGCCCCTGTTTCAACGGCGGACGCTGTGCTGACAATCCTGAAGGAGGATACTTCTGTCAGTGTCCCACAGGCTATGCCGGCTTCAACTGCGAGAAGAAGATTGACCACTGTAGCTCCAACCCGTGCTCCAATGGTAAGTTGAAACACTTTGATTCAAAATTATTTTCAGTTTTGGGAATCAGATCTTTGACAGAACGATTGTTTGGATCAGTTCATTCAATGCCTACTGTTTCAACCCTTCTCTAGGTGCCCAGTGTCTAGATCTTGTGGACTCCTATCTCTGCCAGTGTCCAGAAGGTTTCACTGGAACACACTGTGATGACAATATTGATGAGTGTGCTGGCTTCCCCTGTCAGAATGGAGGCACTTGCCAAGACGGTCTCAGTGACTACACTTGCACCTGCCCACCTGGATACACCGGCAAGAACTGCAGCTCACCTGTCAACAAGTGTGTGCACAATCCATGTCACAATGCGGGGACATGTCATGAGAGGGACCACAGATATGTGTGCGCATGCATCCCTGGATACGGAGGACGTAATTGCCAGTTTCTGCTCCCTGAAAATGCTCAAGGACAGCCCGTTGTAGAGGGAGCTGATAAAAGGTACTCCGATGATGAGGATGACAGTGGCTTTCCTTGGATGGCAGTCTGTGCTGGGATTATTCTGGTGCTTTTGCTCCTCCTCGGCTGCGCTGTCCTGGTTGTGTACATCCGCATCAAACTGCAGCAGAGGAGCCTGCAAGCTGAGAGCCATACTGAAAGCGAGACCATGAACAACCTAACCAGCAACTGCAGTCGGGAGAAGGATTTGTCTGTCAGCATTATAGGCACCACGCAGGTGAAGAACACCAACAAGAAGGTGGACTTTCAGAGCGACGCTGCTGGTGTAGAAAAGAACGGCTATAAGTCCCGCTATTCATTAGTGGATTACAATCTTGTTCATGAACTGAAGCCGGAGGACTTGGGTAAAGAGGACGCTGAGAAAGGAGAAACAAAATGCGAGGCTCTTGACCCCGAGTTGGATGAAAAGCACAGGAATCATTTAAAAAGGTGAATAATGCTAAAGATTTCATGAAGAAAAATGTGGTAGATGACACTATTAGACTTCAATAGGAGTGTTTTGATTCTGTTCCTAATAGTTTTTACCTTTGAATTGCAGCGAGACCTCAGAGAAATGTCCAGAGTCTATGTGCAAAGACACAAAGTACCAGTCTGTCTTTGTAATATCAGAAGAAAAGGATGAATGTATTATTGCAACTGAGGTAAGTTCGTCTTTACATAACCTATTGATAACCCTCGAGCAGTTCCATTGCATCTCACAGTTGTCAGAAATCTAAATTTCTCTTTTTTACTCTTGCAGGTGTAATGCCACAACAGAGCTGTAGCTCATCTTGCTCTACAGGAGGTTTTACTCCAGTAAATGCTGCTCAAACCAGAGGGAAAGTTTCCTTCATGTGACTGCTGCTGTGGGGACTTATGTTTAAGGTGATATTCAGAATGAGCTGGTTCTCAACTGAAGTAAGCACAGTGACTGCAGAAAAAGGATGTTGGGCCATACTGGCTCGCACTCTCAAAGTTTGTTTCCCGGGAATGTGCCAAACGGACTTGTTGCACTTCCTTTGGGGAGAAGTTTTTTTTTCCTTTTTTATACCTCATTGCACTATGGAGGGTTGCTTTTTAAATAATGTATTTAACATTGGAATTAAGTGATTACTGTGTATAAGTATGCACTGACTGCAGTGTCTATGTTGAAATTCTCTGATCAATTGCATAGGTCAGGAGAGGGAAAAAAAACAGCGCCATCACAATTGTTCTGTTCCTGATAGGTATTTGAAAGGCTGTATTCTTTTTTTATTTAAATGTTATTTGTGATTCAGTTGTTTGTGGGGTTTTTTTTTTGTGAAGTTAAGTTTGATATAATTTAATCCTTTCCTCATTTCACAAATTTGTATATTGTATATAAGGCACTTCGGGTCTTTGTGACTGTTTTTCTACAGTAATGTATTTAAATGTGTTAAAACCTATGGGAATTGTTTTATATGTGTTTCTCATGAAGAAAATCACCTTAATATTTTTCCAAATAAATCCTGTATGAAATATTATCAAATGAGTGGTGCATTCTAGAGCTAAAAGATGTCCACATCATAGGAACCGTTTAGCTTGTTAAATAATGGTTTCTTTTTGGATGATTTAGTCTCCAGTGTCAAACAGTCTATGAACAATCTGTATGTCAGTGATCGAAGCAGATACTGTACAGCAGTGGCCCCCAAGCAACAGCAGTGGTCCCCAAGCATTTTTGCGCCATA
Source organism: Brachypetersius altus (assembly GCA_037974465.1). NCBI lineage: Eukaryota > Metazoa > Chordata > Actinopteri > Characiformes > Alestidae > Brachypetersius > Brachypetersius altus. The sequence goes on from JBBPDB010000146.1 coordinate 5,980,729, forward strand.
TTTTCACAGACCAGTACAAATGCAGCTAAAAACAAAGTGCGTAAAAGTACGAAAGCGCGTTTGTTTTTTACTTGTTTTTACTAGCTTGTGGGCCACATTTTTTATGTACAGTATCACATGACCAAGACGAGCGTTTTTTTCAGACTCTGATAATCAAGAAAAGATTTTTATTCTGTCTTTCTGTGCGGCCTGGTACCAAATGCCTCACGAACCGATATCGGTCCGCCTCCCGGTGGTTGGGGACCTCAGCTGTACAGGTACTTTTTGTTAACCAGGCCCTGTAGATGGACCCTTAAAGGTTCAACTGTTTTTAAAAAGGTTCACTACATTCCTTTTTCTAAAGTGGCACATTTGTACCTTGCCATAGAATCATTTTTAACATAGTAAAATTAAAATGCCTGGAGTCAATATAGGGTATATAAAGTCAATGCAATTTAAATAAAACAATACAGCTGTGTAAACAGAATACGGTGCTATTATGTTGAATACTTAAAGGTACTAAACACATATCTTTAAGAATTCCAACCCTGCGACATTAGAAGTACCATCCCAATGACACTTCTTCTGAGATATCTGAGTGTATCTAAACATTAAAGCAAATACAGAAATGAGGAAAGTCACTTGTAGACATGTTAGAGTGGAAGAAATTCTGGGTTCAGTTTTCTTTTCTCTGTATAATACACTCTAGTTTTAAATGTACACCACAGAGATGACAGTTCTCTCTGCGGGTAAAACTAAAAGAATTCGGAGAGACACGCCCCAGGCTAACACCATGTCACAGTGGATTTTACTATGTGTTTATGACTTGGCCTGTTTGACTTCATTCTAAAAATGAAACTTATGTGAATAAAGATAACACTCTGTCTTAACCTTCTATATATGAGCAAAAGAGCAGAAGTAGAGCACTGCTGAAAACAAGCAAGGAAGCAGCTTCTGAAAGATTTTTGAGTGACACAGTTTAGACAGTCTAAATTCTGGGTTAACTTCCTACGTCAATATACACTGGACATGGGCCTTAGTACAGAATAAGCCCATGTGTCCTTATCACATTATATTTGTAATTGTTTGGTATGGCTAATCAAGCACCCCTTTAGTAAAGGGGAAAGCATGAGCACCTGAACTTGATCCAGTTACGACGGGGTTTGTAGTGAATGCAGGAAGCACACAGTGGCTCCAGTTGGGTGCAGTGAAAAGTATTTGCTGGTATTACACAACTGGTGGACAGTTGTTTTCACATACCATGCTAAGCTTTTAACTTAACTTTTTTCACTCGGACAATGGCTTTTCGCTGAGTTGGAAAATATCAGGAGACAGGTCTAAAGCAGCTCTTTTGTTTCTTCATTCGGTATAGGCCCGTGGCACTGCTCTCTAACCAGTGCTGAATATCTTCTGTTTGATCTTTGTTTCCAGTTGTGTGTCAGTAACTGAACAGTACTAATACGCCTATCATGTCATTTATACATGAAAGTACTTGATTAGTGAACTCATTTCTAGGTGTTTGCTTCGGATCAGCTATATTTAAGGGAGGGTACGAAAGTATAGTGCTGTGCCAAAGACAGCATTAAAAACACTAAAAAATACATGTAGAAATATGGAGTACATGCACTTCATAATTTATAAAAGTGTTTACATTTATAGAAGTGTTTTAACAGGTCATAGTAAACGTTGGGACATTTATTTTACATTAAAGTAACTTCAATGCTAGACACGCACTATATGCAGCTCTTTGCTACTGTAGTGAGTCTAATGAGCAGAACTGGCTTTGTGCTGATTAACATAGCTGGGTTTTTTTATCAAGCAATATGATATAATAATAATAATAATAATGAAAATGTGTGTTAACGATTGATTACAGAGAGTAAGTATTGGAGATTAATTAGGACACTCGAGATGAAAAACAGGTAGTATTTTTTTCTCTTGGAAATGTAATCGAGAAATATTATTGAGAAATTAATTATTAATACTTGAGTCAACTACCAATCTTACAAAATAATGTGTACATACGTACAAAGTAATGAAGCACAACTGAAGCATGTTCCTCTAAGAATCACAGCAAAAAAAGTGTATCCACTAAGAAGTATAGTTAAACGAAACAATAATTAGGCCAAGATACATAAAGATATATTTATACGGTTTATATTTTTAAAAAGAAAAACTCATTACTAGCAGAACTACAGTCATAATTCCAAATGCTATAAGCTTTGCAATGATACCCAGAGCTAAGGATTAATATTTACAAGTTGCAATAAGCATAATACAAATATTTCGCTCTTACTTAGTTTATACACAGATCATATGCTGCATGATCTTAAAGGTGGTGCATGAAAACATTGTACACTGTCTTATGTCTCTTATTCCTCCACAGATGCATATTCCTAAATTGCTTAATCACACATTTTTTGGCATAAAACTAGCATGAATATTTAAACCTTATGATTTCTAGCATTAAGCTAAAAAATGTAAGAGCATAGTTTCAATGATTCACTTGTTACAGTGGGGCCTGTGGCTCAGACTTCATTACTGGGTCAAGAAGAAATTTACTGACTTTCATTTAGGCTTGATTTAGATATTTTATGTCTCCATCGGTCCTTCTTGTAATACACCTCTTTATTGTGCTTGCTCCCACACATCTTTCTGAACGTCTTCGTCTTTATATTCTTTCACTTAAATTTTATCTTTCTATATCCACTCTTGGTGTACCTCATACTAGGCGTTCCTCTATGGGTGGTAGGTCAATTAGTGCTGTGGCATCCAATCTCTGGAATGTACTTCCACAAACTAGCTGAGACTTCTCTTCTGATCTCCTTCAAATCTCATTTGAAGAACATTATTCTTCTACTAATGGATATTTTTCCTCACAGGCATAAAAATATCTTTTTTATTACTGGAGAAATACAACTGGAATGAATAATGCATTTCCCAAAATTGGATCCTTTTTAATGTTCGAGTCATCTACTTAAATGTAAGTCATAGGTTTAATGGATGAACTGGAAGTTAGAACATGTGCAGTTTGTTAGAACTCAGAATGTCAATTAAAACCGTACAAAATAAATAAACTAGCATGTCTTTCTGCTGTAAGTATGCACTCTGTAGCTTTGAATTTTGTACATATTAAAATATGTAAGTATTATATCATATAATATCACTGTAATTGTGTACAAATCAATCTAAAGTCATCCAAGAATAGCACTGGCTGTCACAAGGTAGAGATAGAATAAGAGAACAGATGAATAATAGGAATATTAGGAATAGGAATATTTAAAATTGAAAATGGTAATCTCTGATTGGTCAGGCCAAAGCAACTCATGTTTCTGACACTCCAGCCAAATGTGTCTCACTTGAATAAGCAGCAGCTGCTATGTTTACTGTTATGTTTACTGCTGAGTAAAACAATGAGATTAGCTTCAAATTATACAGCATCTTACTGCACAGCTTTTTAAAAAGTTGAATTCGCTAAATTTCACTTAATGCAGACATTTGAAGTCACCAAACTCACATTTTTGAACCTCACAATAAATAAGTTTAAGGTCTGAGGTAGAAGTTACTTACAAATAGTGCATGTGGCTGTTTCCTAAAGTTGCCACTAAGAAAGATGCTTACATACTTCCTCCTCTGAGAGTTTTGTGTACGGCTTCCCAACAATGGGGAGTTTGGGAGGACCAGATATAACTCGAAATAGTGATGACACAATAAACATCCACAACCTGCATGCACCAGATTGGATTAGAGTCAGCCTGTCTGCCATTTGGATACATTTCGATATATCTAAGAAGGACACGCAGAAAGCTGTTTGTAAAGCCCACATTGCCAAAATTTCTAGAGGGGGTGCATCCACAAAGACTTTCTCAGCATCGGCATTCATTTATCATATAAAAACATTTTGATCAAGCACCGAAGAGGCAAGACCCTTCAAGCACACCCACTCTGTCTGTTTTTGAAAAGGCAAGAAAATTTTCCAGTGATTACAATTAATATGCGGCCTGAGCCAGTCTTTGTTTTAATACAATATTTTGTTATAGGCCAACAGTTGTTGCATCTTTCAATGTTGTTATATCTTTCAACAGTTTTTAAAGCACTTGTTCTGAATGCACTTTATTCATGCACTTCGATCAGAATATTAAAATGCACTTGAATTTGCTTGTTTTATGAGAGAAGATATTTAATTGTATAATATTTCAGCTATCTTGCTTTTAGGCTATTCTTGAATAGGGCCAAGTCAACTTATTTATTTCACATTTTATTTTATATTGTGCATTGAATGCTAAATGAAAATTTTCATAGTTTTGTAAACAATTTATTATTTGAACCATGAATATTAATTTATGCATAAACATTTCGGTGGATCCCTAGAAATTACCTAAATATCCGTGTCCGTAGAAATGTGAAAACGTTGCTGAACAACAGGGGCAACATGTTCAATCTTACAGTTGTTTTAGAGTAGAGCTCCTTGTCAAAGTGTCAACATAACTTCAACGTAAGCGCCTGATGGTTCCATTTTCTTTAAGGTAAGGTAATATTAGCAAGGATAAAACTGTCATGACCAAAGTAAAAGATTATTATGGAACATTCGACAAATTCAGACAGCTGTGTACACACTTAGCTAAAATTGGCCTACATTAAAAACTGACCTCCCAGAGATGGCTCTTCACTCTTCATTTAGATGCATCGCATGTGCCAAGCTCAGAGACGCCTAGAGCTTTTTTGTTTGTTTTTGACAGAATTCCGAAAGCATGGGTCTGCTTTCATTCCCTGTAACTCTGTCTGGCAGATTACACTCCCCTCACCCATTTACAAAAAAACATCAGATTTACAAAATAGTTGACAAGTTTGTATCCCTAAACATAATTTAATAACAAATACAGTTTTAACCTTTGGAGGAGTATAATCATCAATATGAAATTAGAATGTCAGGGAGCAAATAATTCCGTATAGTGACAGTAACGGTTTACTCTCAGCGATTTAGATTCAAATAACAATGAAACTCTAGAGTGTCAGTATGGGGCTCTAGAAGAAACTCACTCTCCAGAATTACCCAAAGGGTTATTCAATAATATGAACTCTGTCTCTGAGTTAATGTATTGAAACATAAGTAACCATTACTAATCTGATCACAGATCACAGATGAGTTAATTGACCACATGTCACACTGCTTTGAAATAAAATAAATATAAACTAAATTTGGCTTTTTGTTCTTTCCTGGACACAACTGGAGCACAGAATGTGAGATTAAGTGAAATCCAACTCCCTCAAGCTGAATTAAGCTGCACTACGTTACCATACAGTTTTAGGTTGACGTAAAGTCTTATGTAACTGTCTGAAAATAGGAATAAAGTATTTTAAAAAGTCAGTACACATGAAAGCGCAATGACTGTGTAAAATGAAAATCATGCCTTTAAAGGAGAATGAGGGTGTTTCCTTAATCATGAGGATTCTATGATTTTAAAGAATGGTGAACCACCACAATAACTGTACGCTAAGTTATTGTGGTGGTTCACATGTAAAAATGACATATTAGTAAAAATATTTTCTAAGCATACACAAGGACAGAAATAAACAGTACACATAAAAATAAGCATCAGTGAGATGGCCATATGGATACCACACTTCATATTTGGGAGTCATTTGTCACCATGCACGTGGTTACTACAGCAATATGTACTAAAATTGCACTGATACAGAGCAGGTTAGCATGGCCATAGAACACCACCCTGCACCCTAGCAGTGTTGGCTCTTGCCATACACTCAGTGATTAACTTTGTGTAAAATGCTATAAGTAAAATGCTTATTCTAAAATGTTCACTAGTTTTGACAGAGGAAATAGCATTACAGTCTCAGGAGATGTGTTCTTGTTTGGAACCCACCCACAGATAATCCCCAGGGGAAAAAAATATAATAAAACCAAATAATATATAACAAAACAACAGTAACAACAACATCAAGAAGCACTCAGAAACATTTTAAGCATGTTGAAATGTTCAGAGAACAAGAAACGTTGAGCGATTGCAGTGAGCTGCTTGACTTGGTACTTGTCTGCATGTTCGCTCTTACTTCTGCTTGGATTAGTCCCTATAAAGCCGTTTTCTGCTGCCAAGGCCTTCAATGGGAAGTTAAATTTTGACAGATTGCAGAGAGAGGGGAACACGAGCAAAAGAAAAGGGATCTGGCTACAGCAATGACCCATCCTTTGTCCGAGCATAGTGGTCACCTGTCAGGCGCCACAATGCAGAGCCACCCCCCTTTCAACTGCTGCAACCTGGGCCCTTAGATCTCATTTGCTGCTGTATGCAAGCGATTCAGCGCTTTGCCAGGGAAGTCTTGGGAAACAAAACTGTTTCGGCCAGAACAATTAAAAGCACACAAAAGAAAGTCAGAGGGTGAAACAGCCAAAGTGTTGTGACAGACCATTCCAACAGTACACACACTGCCATGGCACCCTTAACTAGAGAAAAGTTCACACTCGTTCAGCTTCATGTTTGTGGAAAAACAGACCTTTATACAGGTATATGGCATATACAGATGCAATCGCTAAGAGAAACAATAGATGGTGGTAAAACCTGGAGTAAAGTAAACTGTCTTGTTTATAATTCGCCGTTATAAATTAGATTTGTCATTTGGTAGAGGGAATGCCAGGAATGCAATCACCCCAAACATGTGGATTTCTCATTTACCACACAGTGAGAACCTTAACCAGAGCATATGATTTATCCATTGGCACATTGCTCAGCCAAATGGACCACAGACTTATGCTAGAACAATCAGTAGCCATGTACGCAGTCTCTCTTGACCAGTTTTAGGTTACATTAGGTTACGGATTTATAACCAAACTTGCTCCGGTTGCACAACAACTCAAATAAACAGCTTTGATAAACACAATACAGGTAAGAGAAAGGACTGTATGTGACCTTTTACATTATGTCCCACAAGTGCCCCTTGACACCGCTCCTAGGAGAGACCACCCAGCCAGAAGGTGACAGTGCACCTCAGGACCTGGAGATCATCAATCACTCTCTCAGTCTTGAAGCATGACCTAAGGACCTCTGTGCCGAAGGAAGTCCTATTCCAAAATAAACCCACAGACGCGAGAGGGTGGCCATTTTCCTTTTGTTTTCTAAACACTCGTAAGGGCTGACACTTGCCACTCTTAGAAAAAAGCATAACAGCACCCTTCAGCGAGGCTACTGCGCTCAAAAGCTCGTCCAATTGTTTGTCCTCACCCCCTAGACTCAGAAAACTGACAGTAAATGTTTTCAACATGCCCAGCCACGCTGCCCTGTTGGACAAGTTTGGCATGAAAATGTTCATCTTGCCAGCAGGGTTTAAAGCTACATGCTGTGATTATTGTGTGTAATGTTGCTTATACTGCATTTTATATGCATTCACAATTATTAATCAAAGTCAATTCACAAAGCTTATTTAGACTACTGCAATTATTTTGTATTTGCCAGCAGTCCAATTTCTTTGTCTTTAAATGTCTCACTTGCCTACCTCTCCTCATTTAGTCATGTTCCCATCATCCCTGCCAATAATTCTGCAAGAACAGCACAAATTATAAGGCAAACATAGTTAATTTTATAGGTGATGTTTGTTGTGGTTCTTCTACATTGTGCTGTAGCTTTCGCTCAAAACTTTTAAGCAGTGTTCCTTCTGCCAGCTTGACTGCTCTGCCCGAGGGCCCAGGACCAGTGGAGGAAAGAACAGTGAGTAAAGTTTATTATTAACATCTGCTGAGTCCTCACTACCAACCCGATGGTGGGCTATTCTGCTCTGAGGGGCTGAATGGGGACCAACTCCCTTCTAATTTACCATGTTCCCCCTGATGAGTGGCTCTTAGACCTTAGACAGAAAAACACAAGGAGGCGTTGAAGACAAAAGTCAAATTTAAAACGATTAAGGTCAAATCTACACACTAATCACAGAATTATTATTATTATTATTATTGCTGGTGTTAATGATGTTGTTATTTAACAGATTCACATCACACTAAAAACAGCTAAAGATATTATCTATTGAGATGAATTTACATGAGCAAATGATTTAAGTGTACTTGCTATTTATACATACACACACTACAACAAATGTCTTGTCATCTTCAGTTATGAGGATTTAGATTTATATATTATAAACACTTAAAAAGATATTTGAAGATATTTTGTGCAATTTGTTTTATTTAAGCGTATGATGAATGTCAAAATATTATAGTATGCTAAAATATATCAGCTAATTATGTATTTAGATATTCCTTACCTCAACACTTTTGACAGTCAAATGAAAATCATGAAATTCTACTTCTGTTTGTCATTCTGGAATCATCTCAAATTTGCAATTTTACCAATTTTGCTCGCTGCTATGAATTAGAATCGTTTATTTTATTAACCTGCAGCCAAATGGATTTTATTAAAAACACTGAATCTAAACTTTTGTATACAAAGCGATTGTGTACATATTTACGTGAATCTGCGAACAGCTTAGGACAGCTCATATGTTTCTCATGAAATTCGCTCTTTAGGAGATGGGAGATGATCACCTCTGACAGTTAGGAGAGTGTGGCAATGTGTCTCTAGGAATGGCAATAACTTCCTCTGCATCGTGGGAACTGCCTGTGGCAGACAATGATTGAATTCACAATGGTGCATACAAAGGCCACCTTTGGGAGAAACCATATCCCACAGCATGCTGGGAAAGGGGAGCAATAGCAGCAGATGTTGCAAAGACCATAAGCAACAGATGCCCCCAAAGCAAGTATTCAGTCAGTATAGGCCGAGCGAACATCCCTAAGTCCAGCGTAAAAGAGTAGCAGAATGTGGAGAAGAATGGGAGCACGTCCGAATAATAGCCGAAGACTCGCTACTTAGAAGAAAAGGAGCAGTAAATTGTGAGGAGATTGATGCTTGTGTACTTACAACTGTGTCCTATTGAGCATATTGCCTATGAACATATCACTGTGTTTAGAACTTTGTTAAACTTTTACTGTCGTCACAATGGTGCTAAACACATATTTGGGGTTGGACTCAGATGAAGAATGGACACTTTTCACCCTACTGTTCAATAAGATGTTTTATAAAGAATGGCATTAGTGCAGTCTAAAAGTCCAAGGAACCAATTGGAAACACAGACTGGACACTTGACTGAAGCAACACAGAGGAGTAAGATACATCAGCTGAGCTACGCAGGCACAGCTTGTGACATTTTGTAGTCCTGGGTCATTTTCAATTGGCCTTTGTGACATTTCTGTACAAATAATTTGTCATGGATCAAGAAAAAAAAAATACGAGGAAATTCACCCAACAATGACATCAATGAAGACCACATCAATCAGTTCACCAGTGCAGAAAATGTAAATATGCGGACACAATGTTCGTTTACGATTTCAAAGGCACCCAATCTACCCTTGAAAGACCACGAGGTACTTAAGAATGGGGCACATGTAAAAAAAAACACTGTAAGAAAATGAAGCTGTCACGCAGTGATAAATGCCGTTTATTGTTTATAGGTTGTATTATGGTGGCCTGGGTGAACTAGGCTCATCCAGGGCACTGCGTGCAGCTGCTGGTCATAATGTGAGTGGTCGGTGCAGGTCACACCCTGAATATGAAGGACCATTGGTGACCTGCGAGGGTCAGAGCGCAGAGCACGCCAATCTAAGAGCACCAAATCAGCAGTGCACCCAAACGACCCAAACTCTCCATAAAAAGGTTGCTTGTGTGGACATATCCATAGATGTAAAGGACATTGACTGTTCCAAATAAAGGGGAAAGCCGGATGTCTTGCAATTGGCCATGGAGAGGAGAGCGGGGCGTGGACCTTTTAAGACAGCATCTAGTGTGATGTGTGGGAATGAACGAGTGGACTGACGCCTGATTAATGACCACAAACACTGAATGCTCCATTCTCTTCACATGATAATCATTTTCAATGGCACACGGGAAAAGTTGAGCTTTGCTGCTATCACTACAATGAATGGCAATCCTTCAGTGTTGAGGACAAAAGAAGGAAGCTTACAGCCTTGTGCGGTGTTTGGAACTAGCGTGATACATGCTAACATTTTGTGTTTACAGAATAGCCATGTAGAAACATCTTGCTGTGATCTTCTTTACACAAACCCAGCCGAATGTATTTCTTTGCGCACAGGGAGCTTTCCTTTGTTTAAATTCTTTTGTGCTTATGAATAAATATTTTAGGTGCATTGTGTGCAAGAGAATATACCTTCCACAAGTAGAACTGCTTTTACCTTCTCGAGTAGAACAGGAGGCAGCGCCCACTCAGTAGAATTCAAAGGTCAACAAGCTCTATCAAAAAGAATTGATTATGGTGATTGTGCATCACGGAACCCATCCCCCTGCTGCACTGTGTGTGACCAGGGCCAGAATCGGTGGGGACCTCTGGCTCTGGCTCCAGACTGCCTGCTCTGCGGTGGAATCCATAGGTCCGCAGGCTGCTTTGCCATTGCGATGGACAGATGGTGAGCACCGCCCATTAATGGGATGAGTAGCATTGCTCCATACTTGCCCTGGTAACTGCTGGCCTGTGCTGGCATTCTCGTCCTCATCCCCCAGCAGACATGGCAGTCCCTAGCCTAGCACTTCTCCAGTATGTAAATAACCAGACAGAGAAGGCCTGCTTTCATCTGAATATGAATAGAATGAGAGGAGGTGGCCCAGAGGGAAAGAGAAAGAGGGGGAAAAAGGAGGGGGCATGGCCAAACCCTCACCCCTCCCCAACAGACTTCATTATGAAAACAAAACTCAGACGAGACACAATCAAACACATATAAACAATGCCATCTTTACAACTGTTTCTCACAGACATTTTTCCTTGATGTCGAATGTTTACTACAAACATAACCATTGCACCTATGGCAGTGATCAAAGCTTTTACAGCTTGTCTATGATGAGAATCTACATTAAAGTTTAGCCAACATGCAGCCAAGAGAGATTTCACTTTAGATCTAAAGAGGCAGTGCTGTAAAAACAATCCTACCACCGAAACAGCGAAGAGACATCTGTACATCTGTAAAACATGTAACAACAAATCCTCAGACATGTGTCCTAAAGCTTGTTGTGGAAAAAAGCTAAAATTTCTACAAAAAGTACAAACTGTAATGTAACAGAGTCAAGGATGTAGTGTAACTGTAGTCTAAGTAACATTTAAACAATACTGTTGTGGCTAACAGTAATGAAATCTAGTGTTATTCGTAATAACTGCCTGAACACTGCACTGCTTCTTCATTAATTTCTTGTCATGTTAGCATTGTTTTGCTGGAAGTATTTCTTCAATTCCCCATCCTATTAAGGACCCTTCAAGCTCTCTGATGTTCAGAGACTGAATTTGGCACCATTGTTTCTACAACTGACACATTATTCTCTCTCAAGAACATGATTGTTGCCAGGGTTGGACTGGCCATCGGGCATACCAGTGGGCCAATGGTAAATTTGGGCCGGTGTGGAATCCTGTCAGCACTAGGGATGGGTATCGTTAAGGTTTTAACGGTATTACTACTTCTATCAATACCACTTTTCGATTCGGTACTTTAACAGTACTCTTATCGGTACTTTTTTGTGTTTTTTAATTAAAAAAACAAATTGAGAACAGAAATAACACTTTATTTTTTTATGTAAAATAATTTTCTATAGCTTAGCGGATGATGAAGTTGAAGCTAGGCAGTCGAAAACTTTGCATTTCTCTACCTGCACATAATGCACTTTGGCTAGACGTTTTGATAAATTGCTTGTGTTTCCGCCTATACAAGCAAAAATCTTGTTGTTCTTGTTGCAAAGAGCATTGTCCGTGTTCACACGAGTGAAGTGTAACCATACTTTGGATACTTTGGGCTTTTTCCGCCAACATCACTCCATAAGCGCGAGCTCTCTCGTGTTGTGTGCGCGCGAGCTCTGTGTACTGTGGAACAGACTACATTTCGTGCGTGAGATTGCAAATAACGGCAGTGCAGGCGAATAACGAATATTATAAACGGTTACAAAAGGCTGGTCAGGTAAAATATGCTAGGTAATGTTTATTTAACAATAATAAATAGGGTATTTATTATTTTTTTATTTCTCCAGTACCGACAGCAGAACCGTTAACTCCAGAGCTTATCGGTCCCCGGTCTTTTACAATTAGGCACCGGGGCCGATTAAGTACCGGGTCTCTGTACTCATCCCTAGTCTTAACCAACAGAAACATTCCTCTGAAACTGTTCAGGTTCAGGGACTGAACGGGAAATGAGATGCTCAGAAAGTCCTTCAGAAAGCCTGGAGAACTGTTCCTCAAGAACACACTAACATACAGGAGAGTCTGGATCTCTGGAAGAGAGATATGGAGAACTGAGGGGGTCTAGAATTTTATACAGTGCTGTTTATAAAATGACAAAACATGTTCAGAAAGTGTGTGCCAGGCAGTCTGAGGCAGAGGGGTGTGTGTACGGTACCCTGCTGGTCATGGGGAGGTAAGGTAACCACAGTGACGCCCCCGGTGGGCGGGGCGATGGCAAAGTGGGCGTGTCCGTTGGGGCTGATCCAGGCGGTAGACGCTACGGGGCTCTGAGGCAGAACGAAGCTGTGAGCCACGTCCTCCACACTCAGCTTCCCAACATCAGTCAACACAGACTGCATCTGCAGCTCCGTCACCAGCTCCTACACACGCACACATACATACACATATAAGTATAAGTGTGTGTAAATGTGTATGAGAGAGAAAGAGAGAGAGAGAGAGAGAGAGTGTGAGAGAGAGTGAGTGTGTGTGTGTGTGTAT
>JBBPDB010000146.1:5993575-6006464 GCA_037974465.1 Brachypetersius altus
CTGGGTAATGTTTATTTAACAATAATAAATAGAACATTTATTTATTTTTTTATTTCTCCAGTACCGACAGCAGAACCGTTAATGTCAGAGCTTGTCGATACTAGGGGTGAGGTGTCTTTTATAATTAGGCACCGGGACCGATTAAGTACCGGGTTTCGGTACCCATCCCTAGTCAGCAACCAGCCGCCTCCTCAGCCCTACCCCAAATGGAACGACCATGAGGACGTCAGCCTGGTTGGCAGGTCTCGGCTCAAACTGCCGGGCCGTTTTTTTCCCCAGTCCAGCCCTGATTGTAGCCTCATATGGCTGATACAAAATAAGCAGTTTGGTGGGTGTGTCTCTTCATACTAGCATCCCCTGAAGTGGGATAGGTGTCTGCGTGGATTTCTATTGAGCGCTCTGGTTTCCATTTACAGTCCTATAACCTGCATGTCAGGTGCAGTGAAGATGGTAAATTGCCTCTAGAGGTGACTGTGTATGTATATGAATGTGTTTGTCTGTTTGTCTCCCTTATGGTTGACCAACAACTTAGGGTGTTCCTTTTTCCTCATGACCACTGGGATAAGCTCCAATGCCACCCATGACCTTGGTTAGGATAAGCAGCTTAGATGATAGATGGATGGTAATGCTTTTGCTCACATCTCCAAAAGTTCCATTTGGCTCCCTCAACAAAATGGGTACCAACCAAAATTCAGCAGCTCATTCTTTGATGCACATCAAATGTTGTGAACTGTATCCATTTGGGGGCACTGCAACTGTCACATTCTCTCACTTTAATTCTCTCACTCACGCTAATATTGTGAGATTTGGCTACATTTGCTCATATCGATAGCACTTACATTAGGTGGGCTCAACAAAATGAGCGTCAATAGATCATTAAAAATTTAATAGCCAATCACTACCTGTGAATGACTAATAATAATGAAATCATGAAGCTAATTCATAATGGCATTTTGATACAATTTACCAATTTAAAACAAATTTACCTCACGATATCACCACAACAAGCTACAACCTTTGTCCTTCTATCCTTACCTAACATTTATAAAACTTCCATAGTAAACAAAGGTCTAACATCAGCCTTCAACTTCTAACAACAGTCTATTATTACCACAAATATCCACACTTATAATAGAGATTAAATGAACTGTCTCTTATAAACCTGTGCATCTTCATAGCTCTCAGTAGTGCTTGTGGCACTTTCTACTTTAAAGAGCCTATATCATCATCAGTGTGTAGAATGGAGGAGAAATAGGCAAGAAATAAACTGTAATGTTTATGGGTACAATTATAATTTTGGCAAACTCAATGCAGACAAAATCTCTGGCGCCCCCCTAAGGGGGGCCCGGATCCGAGGTTGGGATCCACTGGTATAGACGATGAGGTCAGAGCGTCTACAACACAGCAGATCTACTAAAAGCAGATCTACTTGCTAAAAACATTAATGCTAGCAATGACCTAAAGGTGTCAGAACACACAGTACATCACAGTTAGTGCTTAGAATTTCCATGTGAACATCAGAACTGGACCATGTGACTGTGGAACTAGGTAGGCTGGTCTAATCATTCACATCTTCCTTAACATTTGAAAGGCTTGGTGTGTTGCTTACCAGGGGAGGAGATGGCACCAGGATGCATTATGGAGGGAAGGCAAGCTTTCGGAGGCAGTGTGATGCTCTGGCCAGTGTCCAGCCTTGCATCCTAGAATTCATGTAGATATTACTTTGACAAATATCACCCACTTGTCGTACCCATTGTTGTACCCATTGTTGTACCCATTCAAAGCAATGATATTCCATAATGGCATGGAAATGCCAAGGAGCATGACAAAGAGTAAAAGTTGACCTCTGAAAGATTTGGCATCTAAACTGTCCAGATTTCAAAAAGATGCTGGACAAACTAGACAAATATATGGAGGCTCTCAGAGATGTTGTGGAGTCCATGCCTTGATGGGTCAGAGCTGTTTTGGTGGCATGAGGATGACCCACACGGTATTAGTGGGTTTAAGTTGTGGCTGGCTGGTTTATATTAGACTGTCAAATTACATTTTTGCTGCTATAGAATGTGATGCTGTGTTGACTTAAGGTTGTGGAGTACTTTGTAAAAAATGTCAAAGTTAGAGGCCAAATTGTTGTGCACCTTTGTCACATGGGTAGCAGTTATTAAAACACTATACAATACTCTGTACATAATAACCAGAAGAAACACGAGTTTAATCTGTTCTTGTCTGCATTATATTCAAAGTGCAAAGAAACATTCAGTGCAATGTGTTGCTTTCATAAACATACTTGAAATGCATCTAGACTTTACTTTCTTCAATTCGAATGAGTTCACTTGTCTTCCGCAACTGTCTTGGCACCGTCTAATGAGTTCGACCTCTGGTGGTGGCACAGTCATCTGTGGCTGACAGTCCAAGAGAACACAACTGGCTCTGGGTAGGTAGGATACCCCTCCCCCAATCACTCAATGCAGTGTTCTAGTACCTGACATAGCTGAACTGGCAGTCAGCACTCCACTCCACTTATGTTACATGTTTTTCAAAGTGGCTTTACTGTTCATACTACAAACCACCTTGTGCTTTGCATACTGCATGACTCACTAGGAGGAATCTCCAAACTACATTTTGGCACGAAACATACACAAGAAGTGATGTGGAGAATGATGCAATACCACATGCAAGACAGATGTTTACTTCCAAAATTGGATGCCAGCAAGAAGCAAGGGATCCAAGTTGGTGATATTTAGCATGGGCATCTGCTTGGCATCTGAAGCCTCTCAGATGGTGTTTTTGACCAATTTACACATATTTGCAAGCTGTGACAAAACATCAATTTGCCGTTTGATCTGTGGCTTTTGTGGCAATTTTCAAAATCTATTGATGGGTAGAAAATCAGGGCTAAAATTGCAGAGGGTGAAATTAGTATTAATCTTACCTTATAGGGTAGGGTTCGAACCCATGCCCTCAAGTCCAGGCAAGTATCTTACCCACTAAGCCAACACCACCATACCAACTGTGGGTGGCATGGTGTGATTGCGAGAGAGTAACAGTACGTTCCACTTGAACTGGGAGATCAGATTTCCGAGTTCCTAGAAGGAAATTGTAACTGGAATGCCCCTAAGTCAGATTTCTGACTTGGAAAGTTGGAGGAACCTCACCAAATCCTACCTCAAAATGCAAAATGGCTGTTTCATGAAATCACAGTAGTGAAAGCTGTTGTAAATACTGTAGCACTTCTTTGTGTCTCATCAAATAAGTCATACACACAGTACTGTCCAGCTTCTATCTGTTGACGTGTTGGTATGGTGTTTGTATGTGCATAACACAGCATAATGTGTTCAAGTATATGGACCATGTACTTGTAGTTTACTAGAAAGTGTACCTTTTAATACTTCTTCAGACTAAATTGCAACATTTTTAAGTTTATGAAAGTATACCTTATGAAGTATACTTCTCTATACTATTCTTAAGTATATAAAATATAGTATAAAAAATGAAACTTCAAGTATACTGCTGTTTTAGTATAAAGTGTTTTGCGAAAAGGTAACAAGGCTTGAACCTGGCTTTCTGACTTTTCTGTCATTCTGGAATGCTGTTGACTCGCGTGTGATGTCATTCCTAGCTCCTACTTCCCACTTCCAAGGTTACATTCAGATCATCCAGTCTTCACATGAAAAAAGTTCCACAGCAGGAGTACCATGTATACAAAGACTACAGCAAATATTTGAACGGCCACTGGATATTTCTTAGGCCTGGTTTCTAGGAATATTGCTAGTGTAAAATTACCAGGCTAATACTGAGATCAGCACATGAACAGATAAATAGTTAATTAAATTTCATTTATGAACTTCCAAAATTAGTTCAAATATTATTCCTGTAGTATATCACCACTGTCAAAACGAAAACTGTGTATCTCCACATTTGTTCATTTTGACTTTTGAGTAAAACTTTTATTAATTAAAAACTCTTGGTGACTTCCACTATAAGTAAAGAACGTTTTCACCCTATCCTGCAATTTAGATACAACCATTTTAGATACAATTGTTAGAAATTCTTCTTGGAGAGCATGTCCGCACACACTTAAAATTAATGCCCTTATCTATAAATCTCTAGAGACAGACCTGAAGTGGAGGATGTGAATGCTGGCAGAAACATGCCAGGAGAAAAATGGGGAATACTTTAGAAAAACTGTTGTTTAAATGAAAAGTCGATAATTCTGACTCCACTGATGTCTGTGTTTCTTAGACTTTGAAGTGTTTTGCAGACCATCTTTTTTCTCAAATTTAAGCAACATTGCAACTGCCATTTCTTACATTTTGTTCACTTTTTGAAGTGCAAACAGTGTAGCCTTGGATGTTTTAGAAAATTCCTTTCTCTAATCTCTTTGCAAACCACTTATTTGGTCTGAATCATAATCAGACCAAAGCATTCGGGCCATTCTGGGTGATGGAACAACACTTAAGGCAAACAATAAGGTAGAATAACAGAGAGCAGCTGATTAAGATGGCTATGCTGAAGAGGGCCTGCAGACTACCAATATTGCTACAGCAGGAAACTCTGCCTGCTTCCTCCCCTGAGTCCCAGTTAGAAGTAAAAACAAAGAGATAGATATGGATTAAAAGATTACTAGCAGCAATGTTGTTTAACTTTCTAACACATGATTTGTACTTTCTTCCATTACTCATTTGACCTGACACGAGGTCTTATGGGGGGAAAATGGCTAAAAATGAACTGACATTGATACTTCAGCCTCATGGTGTGAAAGCGAAAGCTAAGCAAAAGCACCAAAACAGCTCTCACTGATAGCTGAGAGGGCTTTTAGGCATTAATCAATCTCTCTGCAGTGACATTCTCCATGGGGCCAAAAACAAACAGAGCGCTCTTGCTCTAAGACCCGTTACAAAGCAACAGTGTCAGAGCAGATCAGGCAGCCACGTTCCCCGACGCAGGCATTTGTTCGCTGGGACCTCTACTTGCTGTCAAGAGGGATGAACATTAAAGCACTCCCAGGTCTAACAAATGCCACTGAAAGGCCTTTCTGCCTGCCTGCCTGCCTAATGGGCACCAGGGCTGGAGCGAGCGTGCTGCGGCGGGAGTGCTGCATGCCCGGATTTGTCATTTATGAGATTTAATTTGTCCAAGAATGAGCCAGAGTCAGAGGTCAGTCGGTTGGAGAGCCGACCTGCTGACAGGTTGACCATTCACGGGGGGCTAATGAGAGCGCTCGGCCAAGTGAACGGAACAAAGGCAGACGGATTACATGGACTCATTTGTTGACTGGAATCAATAACACCGGTCACTCTGACTCACATTTCCTCCTATGCGCAGCGCCGGCCTGGCAGAGGACTCTATTCACTAAACGTCTCACACATGCTTTTTCAGCGCACGTCAGACACACTCGCCTTTTTTCTTTCCACCCTGCACGCATGGCAGCTTACACTGCAGCAGGCGTCATCGATTTTGCGTCTCTTTCCACTCGGCTTGCAGCATTGTCAGTGATGGGTTTAAGCGGGGTTTCATTTTTTTTTTGCTTTTTTTTTTTGGGGGAGGCTTTGATTTTCCACTTGTCTTCTAATTCCTTCAGCTGTGCACATTTTCGTTGGCTGCTTACAATAAAGAGTGAGGCTCGACATTAATGCACCCAGTTTATCAAAGACGTTAGACAGTTAAAGAGTAAACCACAGAAAGGTTTAATGGGGACATTTTCAAAACACATAATAGACAAAAAGACTAAGAAACAGCCAGAATGCATATTTGAGTGTATGTGTGTGCGTACACTTGTTCCAGTGGAATGCCTCTGATATTGTTCACACTGATGAGGTCTGGGCAAAAGTTTTACTGAGGAAGTGCATCAAGACCTAGAGGAAGCCCTTGCCAGTATCCGCCCTCTATCTGCTGCACAGGGAAGGGGAAAAAGAAACGCTAGAGTAAACACAGCCACAGCCATAAAGCGTCTGATTGAACATGACACAATGTAGAGAGTATTTACTTTTTCACTCCCGTATGCTGATTGATTGTTATTTTCTTTAATGACATCATGTGTTATTTTTTCTGTTTAGTGCTTTAGTGCCTGAAAGAGAATCAGTGCGATGCCTGACATGATGAAACGATAAGCTAGAACTAAAAAGCTCTCTAGGCATTTCAGTTCCCTTTTAGTTGGTACTGTAGCATACAGTTGCCACATCCAAAGCTGTCTCTCAGCAGGGAGGGCTCCAGCCATGTGAGCTGAGTGCCAGAAGTGTCAGCACTGAAAAAAAGCTCTATCGGTTTCAGTTGTTCAGGCATTTTTCTTTTCCCTCCTGGTTTTAGGAAAGAGGTTGAGCAGTAGGAGATTTGGTGTTCCACAACAACAAAAAACAATAAAAATTCGGGACTGCCAAATGTTTTCACATGCTGTCAAATATCCATTCATCTTTGTTTATGCTGGAAGGTTTCATTAGTACCGTAGGAATAATGCTGTTTGCCTATTTGACCATAGCCTATGTTTACAGTCAACTTCTTTTGATATACTTGTTGGCATTTCCAGGTAAAAGTACTGCATGCATGTAGAAAAGCATGCTGCACAATAACCAAGCAATCTATTTGTTTGAAGAGAAGAATGGAGTGGTGAACATTTGGCCATATTAAAGTAATCACTTTACATACATGAATCCTATAATGTATATTCCATGGTTTATTTGAAGCTTGTAACAGACGATAATATGTGTGTGTGTGTGTGTGTGTGTGTGTGTGTGTGTGTGTGTGTGTGTGTGTGTGTGTGTGTGTGTATGTGTGTGTGTGACATTGAATATAGTATTTAAAAAATGACTCTTTTCAGTCCTATCATAGAACCATTACTGTATACCATCTGACAGAATCCCAGTGACGTATCTAGGGCTTCCAGAAAACCTATGCTGCACTGAAACAGCATACTTCCATACTATATAGTATGTGAATGCAGTGTGCCCCCATAGTTAGTGTATGAATACATTAAGCAGTAAAAGAAAATTCCTCAGATGACAAATGCCATTCAGAGAAATTTTGAAGAACGCAACACTCTTTTCTATCCCATCGTTACACTGAGACTGAGAAGCCGTTTGAGATGGAGGAATGTCATTTGATGGAGCATCAACAGCAAAGAGAAAGCATGTGTTTGAGTGTAGGTAGCTCAGCGGGTAGGATACTTGCCTTTGGACCAAGAGGTCATAGGTTTGAATCCAGTATACCACTGCTGGGTCCCTGAGCAAGACCCTTAACCCCAAGTTGCTCCAGGTAGAGACTCTCCCTGTAGTTAGGGGAATGGAAGTCACTTTGGATAAAAGCGTCTGATAAATGCCATAAATGTATAACAGACAGGCACAACATGGTGAACTACAAACCAGTGGATCTGTCTTTTAGAGTTTTAACAAGGTGAAATGGTCAAAATGCATTTCTCTCTAACTTTCAACTTCAACTAGTAACTGAGCTCTATGTAAACTTGGTTAAGGATAGCGGTGTGATCTTCAACTGTTCATGACTGAAATGTAGCTTTATGTTTGGTAAGTACTTTTAAAGTTATCAGCTGATTCTAATGCATAACTCTAAATACTAATAATGTTGTTGTGAACTACTACCCTGAGGTAAATACAAAGTGATAACATCTATGGCAGTGTTAACAAGCAGATGCAGTTTAAATGGACCTTACCTAGGAGACAGAAATCTCTTAGGTTGGGCAAAAATCCTAGTGATAAGTGTGTGGGTAGTGAGCCTCTGAGTTATCCACCATAAAAAGCAATTATGCAAGTAGAGAATTCAAGTAAATACTCATTTCCTAGCATTTACCCTGTTGACTAATGCCTAAATAAAAGCATACTTTTATTAAATCAACGCTCATCTTTCATAACCGGTTTTAGAGAATTTGTGATCAAGTAGATTAAAATAACAAGCAGGTCTGGTTTGGTCCTACAATGGCAAAATGTAAGTAAAATGTTATTTGTGTTGTGAGTGATCGATTGTATTTGTGAATTTTGTAGTAACTGTGTCCACCAGCCAGAATGAGAACGGAGGATGGTGAAACAACAGCCACATTTGTCTGCCTCAGGTATCCTGGAAGCGATGCTGGATGGTGTTGCTGAACCTTTACCACCCTCAGTTAAGGAAGAACGTGAGGATGTCCTTGTAGAGAGAAGGAGAACAGAAGTTGGCAGCTGATGAAAGAGATGGAAGAAAAGGAAAAGTTGCAGAAAGAGATAAGAGAGGATGGGAAGAAATACTTGTTTAAAAAACAGTTACAAAGTCCATTGTTATCATTGCATTTTTAACAAAAAGGTTACCATAGATAAGTAGATGTAATATGCTAGTAAGGAAATGAAATAAAATGTCCAGGAATCTTTAATGGATCAGTGTTATAGATCAGAAATGTTACAGCGAGAGATAATTGGGGCTGTGGATATTAATATCTACATAAGAGGCATTCAGAGAAGTACAGTCTATACAACTTGGTTTAAAACATTGTTCTTTTTTATTTTTATTAGAGTCTCATTAATGTGGCTGTTATCTCAATAAAATTCTACTACGTGCCATAACAATGTTGAGAAGAAAAATAATTTTGGTGATTAAAGGTTTGTGACAAGAACGTACTTCTTTTATAGTCCATTAGTGCACAAACTGTATTGAATTTATTGCATGCTGTTTCAGACACAGCCATAGAGGGATGATTTCCATCCACTGGAAATTCCTTGAGTCCTAACCAAAGAAAAAGTCCTTCAGCTATCTTCCTAGAAACAGAGGAAAAATACTCAGACTGGAGGGTTCAATGTACTTTAATGTTCATTTCATTCATAGCATTAATTTTGTTCTTGGTGTTGTACGACCATCGTCTTTGCATTGCTGATTGTCTAGCTACCACATATACTCGGATACTTTTATAGGTGTAGATTTGAGTGCAGGTGTCTGCTCTAGTGCTTACAGGAGGATGAACTTACCCACTGTAATTCTGCCACTCAACATTTAATTTGTTTTAGATAGATGATAAACTTTGATTTAAATGAGTATTTTCTGTAATGTCTTTACATCCCTGCACTCATGAGGCTCATGGGAAATGAAGCCTGCATACAATCAGCATACCTCTTGTACAGTAGAAGAATAAGAAGGGCGCAAATTAAGAATATCAAGAGAGGCACCACCAGCTTGTTATGTACCACATGCTGTTGCTTTGGCCTTGAGTAGAAAGACTAGGGAAGTAGCCTGTTTTCTTTTTAACAATAGTTAGCTAGCTTATTACATCTAAGAATTGGTAAAAACATTTGTGCAAAGTTTTGTCCATAGGTTGCTCGATTTGTTGCTAGCCGTTTTCACTAAAAGGGGTCTAAAATGTCTCAAAATCTAGTGACAAAGTTTTAAAGTTTGCAACAGTGAAAGGAAGACATGTTTGGTTATATATACTTAAAGTGTTCAATCTTATCACAAGACGAGTCACGTGGCAAAAGCAGAGGTTGAAATGAAACTTATTGAAATGAAACTTACTAAAAACTTCTATTTCCATGCCCCTGAGCAATCACTAGCTTTGCCTTGCACATTGTCCTTACCTCTACCAGGGAAGACTCTCAGACAGTGCCATGATTTCTTTTAGTATATTATTCTATGATTTTTTTTCTGTTCATTTTTTATTCTGTTTATATCTGTCACACTAAATGATGCACTTGATCAGGTCAAGGACTGACGACTCCAGGAGGATTTTTTGGTAGAGAGCAGAATTCTGAATCATTTATGGCAAGTGCATAGAAGTTTTTAGGTTGGTTTGAGTCTGGATTGCTGTAACATTACTATTTGCTCTTTAGATAAATTTGACATTAAAATCGGTCATATTATTGTTAACATATTGTTTTCTTAATGTCATGTTTGATGTTTGCAGCTGGGTGGATTAGTGCTAGCTTGTTAGCTGAGCTTGTTACTGTTTATGTCCACGGTCTCACTGAAGGGTCACTGGTGGGTGTAGGTTGTGATATGACACAAAATTTTAAAAAGACATTAATGTAACATATGTCAGAAATGTACTGCTATTAGCTGACCATCTGAGCTACACTGAACCTGTTGGGCTAACCAAACCAACCTGTTGACCAGGCTTTGCATGTATAACTCTATTTTCCACATTTAGGTCCAAATATCTGCAACACGTTAACAAGAATCCAGATTTATGTATTTATTAGTTACAAAATTAATATGTTGAGTCTCTTGCAGGTGTTGGTGTATTTGCTGGAACTCTTTATATAAGAATAAAATTATAATAAAATAAACTTGGGGATTGTCACACAAAAAACTGCTTATAATGCATAAACACAAGAAGGTGCACAGCAAATTCCTTGTTTAAGTGACACACATATCAGAGCAGACAGGGAGCACCACTGGAAGTGAATTGTTCCATCACAGGAGGGCCTGTCTAAATTATTAGTCAGGAACAAGAGAGCTTCCTTGGAATCTGTGCCCATTTCCTATTTGACAGTGCAAAGAATGAACCTTTCCTTACTCTAGCCATTTCCCTCCCATATCCTGAGCCCACCCTTTCCATACAAGCGAGTTACCAACTTAACTTAACTCTTTCAGCGCTCAAAAACTTGCCGCTTATTCACAACGGCCCAGTCATCTCTGTCCACCTATGTATTCTGTCTAGTCATCACTTTTGAAACTTTGCAGACAATTAACTTCTGCTGAGTGATTTCATGATTAAAATTCTATTGTCATAAGCATAAGATGAGTTACCTGTAGGACTAATCAAATAAGATGGCTTTTGTTTTGAGAGCCTGACATTACTGTTTGTGAAGCAAATTTCATTTTCAGTGAGAGATGTTTGTGTCGTTATTGTCACCTTGTCTATTTGGAGCATGAACAAACATGCTTCATATAACTGCACCTGTATTTTTACTGATCTGGTACCTAAACTAGGATTATTGTCAAAACAGCTAAACGAGTAAAGAAAAAAAAAGATAGATACAGTGACATAAGCTGATTCATTGACTTGTTTATGATCACTAAATAAAAAATTTGTTTGTATTTTCCATGTTTGCTTTGCAGAACCAACAAGACACAGTTAATAAACAGCAGCTGTCATTTTCAAATGTATATATAAATCAGAAGGAAGATACAGAACTTTGTTGCAATATAGGTCAAAATATATCAATTACAATATATGTCCTAGCATCAGCTTAGACTTTGTCTACAATCACACTTTTTTCACAAATGCATTTAAGATGATCTTTTGCAAAGTTCTGCATACCCAAATATGAACACATAAGAAACAATAAGGGTTTTATTGTAAAGATTTATTTAGTAAACTGCTATTTTTTGCCTTTTTCAAAAGACTTTGAAATGTTGCCAACCCAACAGAAAGAGAGTTGGAAAAAACTCCTTTGTGTATGGAAGAAAGAGAAGAAGGGCCATGCTGGACAAAAAAGTCGACAAACTATTCCAATTAACGCATTTTCTTTCCATTATCTGAGTTTATAATATGGGGCAATGTACAAAAAAGCAATGTGCATAGTTGGCAAAGTGGGGCATGCTGGGGAAAGGGGTTTTGGAGTGTGTCCCACACCCTGGTCAGTGAGAGAGAGCCAGCTCAGTGGGTTTATAAAGTGGAAAGTTTAATGAAGTAGCAAGCGAGGGAATGGTGGGGACAGTTCTCTGTGCACAGATGGCCCTTTGTAACTCCTGACACCTGCCAGCTGCCTGGCCTTCAAAATGATGGCGCTGGGGGGGAGCGGGGACACCCTCTCTTCTAAGCTGCCTACAGTGGCTGAGGTTGACCCCTTGACCCCTGATGTCAGACAGGGCCAGCGAATGTTTTCTCTCTTCCCAGTGGGTCTCCAACTCTTGTCTATGGTCCTTTACAATACCCGCAGTGGCCTGGGAGTCTGCCTCTTTTGGCCAGCTCTTCTAAATCTGCTTGAGATTAGATGGCCAGTATCCCTGTGTTCACCATGAACTTGTTTAAGCCAGTTGAGATTGAAATGATACTGAGCATAACTAAAGTTTAGAAGGTTTCTTTCATATTTTGATGCATTCCTTTAAAATGATAAATAACACTTAATGGTTGTGACCCAAGAAAACAATACTGGTGGAAGATGTTATGTCACACTTTATATGATGCAATTCATGGTAGTAACATACTCTAATGATCAAAAACTATCATGGCACCTACAAAAGATAATAGCGCTTTGTGTTATCTACAAAATGAAAGAAACCCAGATGATAAGAAATACTTTGTTGCTCCTACAAAACCAAACACATAAAGAGTTTGACAACTGGCTAATGAACTTAACTAAGTGTGTAAGAGCAGGGAAAGCATGAAACGGAGTCATGCTGTGGCCCTTTAGACTGGATTTGATTAACAGAGATATAAGTAACCAGGAATATGATGTTGCTTTTTGCATGGCTTACTTTTTAAAGGGGGCTATAATAACAATCTCTTGTTTGACAGAAGTTGTCTTGATGTTTTCAGTGTTTCTAAATAACCATATTACTTTGGTCTGTTTTTTTCGCAAGACACCAAATCAAAAGCCAGATATCTTTTGAAACCCGTGGCACGATTTATCAAGACTATGTCTGACGTATATTAGCTATGTCTGCCAACTCAGACTGAAGAAGATGGATTGCTCTTTCTTCAGAAAATTGGATAATTGGTGGTTTAAAGTGACTGCTTTGCCAATGGGCGCTTGTTTTGCAGAGGACCATTTAAGGGGAAGAAGTTAGTTAAATAAACTGTGTATGAAAAGAAAAAGGGAGACGGTGCTATGTGGACAGCTCCTAAACTATATAGCAGTTAAGCAAACTTTTTGGATATAAGTCTATGTAAATGTCCTAAGGCAGTGGTCCCCAACCTTTATTTCGTCACGGACCGGTTTAATATCAGAAACTATGTTCACGGCCCGGCCTTTAAGGA
>JBBPDB010000146.1:6011628-6024609 GCA_037974465.1 Brachypetersius altus
GAGATTAAATGTGCAAAGTTATTACCAATGTTGAGAAGCGTTCTGCTATCATAAACTATTAAACCAGCTGACTTTGGTACATGAAATGAGGCAATAAATAAGTAAAAAACTAAAAAAGAGCACAGTCTGTACGGAGCAGTCAGGAAGGCGTCTAGGCGTGGCCGCACCATACTACAGGCCAGGGCGGATAGAATGGATGGAGCGGATGGAATGAGGAGGCACTCCTCACTGCGTTCCAGGAGGGCTTAAACCCGGACATCCAGACGCTCGCCTGTCGCAATGCCGGCCTGGGCCTGGATGAGGTCATTAAGCTGGCCACCTCCCTGGACCTGCGGATGCCGGATAAAGAGCGGTAGTACACCATGGAGGTAGATGCCTCGGAGACAGAGAGAGGGGCAGTCCTGTCACAACACCACGGTTTCCCCAGGAAATTGTAACCCTGTGCCTTTTTCTCCAGGAAGCTGACGGAGACGGAAAGGAACTACGATGTCGGCAACCGTGAGCTTCTAGCTGTGAAGGCGGCGTTGAAGGAACTATTCTGGTTGTGGTGGATCGGTTCTCGAAGGGCTGTCGATTCATACCATTCCGTTCTCTACCCTCTGCTCGCCAGGTCGCGGATGCTCTGTTCCAGTCTGTGTTCCAGTTTTACGGCATCCCGGAGGACATTGTGTCAGACCGCGGCTCTCAGTTCACATCTAGAGTGCGGAAGTCATTCCTGGGACATTTTGGGTCAGCCTGACCTCGGGGTATCATTCCCAGTCTAATGGTCAGGCGGAGCGAACTGTCCAGGAGCTCGGCCAATTCCTCCAGGCCTATTGCCATAGCCGGAAGCACGACTGGGCAGACTTCCTTGTCTGGGAAAACCCCTTTCGAGTGTGTGCTCAACCCCCGCTCTGCCCATGGAGGCTCCAGAAAGGGTCAGTTCCCCACCGGAGAGTACAGCGCACGTTTCACCGCCTGAAGGTTCAGCGTGTGATTCACAGACTGAGGGTCCAGCGCGAGGTTCATCGCCGGAGAGTTCGGCGCGCATCTCACTGCCTGAAGGCTCAGCGTGCGATTCACAGCCTGAGAGTTCAGCGTGCGATTCACGGCCTGAGAGTTCAGCGCGCAATTCACGGCCTGAAGGCTCAGCGTGTGATTCACCGCCGGAGCGTTCAGTGCGCGATTCACTGCCTGAAGGTTCAGTGTGCGATTCACAGCCTGAGAGTTCAGCGTGCGATTCACGGCCTGAAGGTTCAGCGCGCGATTCACCGCCGGAGCGTTCAGCGCGCGATTCACTGCCTGAAGGTTCAGCGCGCGATTCACCCAATGGACTCGCTTCAGAGGTGCCAGTCGGCAGGTCTGCTTGGTGCGCCGGCCGTTCCGACGAGCAAGGGGGCATGTCCGCTTGTTATGCCAATCCTCCAGACGAGTCCACCGCCGTATCTAAACAAGCCGCCTCACCTGCCTGTCAAACCATCTCACCGACCTGTATAGCCATCTCGCCAACCAGTCAAGCTTGTCAAGTCGACTCAACTGCCTCTGTCCCTGGTTCATGTAGATACCAACCATAAATTAATCAGATGAGTTTGCAACATGGGTCTCTGCAACATGGGTCTCGCCACCGGCAATATGAGTGCCTACAAAGCGGCTTCATACGGCGTTCGGCGTGAGAGATGCCACCTCTCTGGTTTGGCCCCGTTGCGCCTCCAGAGGTTCGACCGCGAACGGTCCTACAAGCCTCACTCCCTGCCTTTGAAGGCAGGGCCAGTGCGGCCTCCGCAAAGCCATCAGAGGGTGGGTCGCCAAACCACCAGTGGGCGAGGTCACCAAACCACCAGAGGGTGCGGTCGCAAGGCTGCCACCGAAAGTGACTCCCCCCGAGCCGCTATCCAGAGTGACTTCCCCCGAGCCGCTATCCAGAGTGGTTTCTTCCATGCCGTCCTGGAGGATGGCGTTTCCAGTGCCGTCGCGGAGGACGGCGATTCCTGTGCGGCGAGCGAGAGCGGCGAGTCCAGAGCCGTCCTGGAGGACGGCGATTCCTGAATCGCCAGAGCGGGCGACTTTCCCCGTGCCGCAGAGCTGCCGGAGCACGAGGCAGGCGCAGAGCTGCCGGAGGGTGTGGCCGGTGCTGCGAGGTACGGAGGGTTCGACACGGAGGAAGAGAGCAGGCCGCGTCCCGTAACTGCACCCCGTCTCCGCCGCCTTCCTCCAAGCCCAGGACAAGACCCGCTGCCTTCCCTGGAGCAGCAACCCACACCAGCACCCCTAAGTAACCGCCCAGTTCCCAGGCGAGGGCCCAGTAGCACCGTTAGCATTACGGCTAGCATACAGAGCAACACTAGAGAGGTAGGGGGACTGCAGGACCTCCTAGGCCCCGTAGACGTTGGTCAGGGCGTACTGAGAGAGCCATTAATTCCCCTACCCTGTCCCAGAGTGTCTCCTGTTAGCGTTATAGCCCCCATAGGCCACATGGATCCGGGTCTAGCCTGGTTAGTCGGGTTCCTGGGGGGCTTAGCAGTAGCAGTTAGCCTAGCAGAGAAGCTAGATGGGCCTGGTGATGGGAGACCATCGCCTCCGGGGAGGGAAGCATCCTGCGTCCTGTGGTCCACACCCGTGTCGCCCGGGCTGAGGGGGTACCAGCCTGGCCACAGGATTGTGGAGGAACGACGCCTGCCCCTTTTGGTGTTGTTTGGGTGGGGTTGTTTTGTTGGGGCTGTTTTTGGGCCTGGCCGCCCCGGAGTGGCGGCTTTGAGGGGTGGGTAATATAACGGTCTGGTCAGCGGCTGGTAGAGGCCGCTGCTTTTCTGTTTTTGGTTCTGTTTTTGTTCTTGTTTTCGGGACTTTTATTTTGACTTTCAGTTCTGTATCACGTGTATTCTGTTTTTCACCTGTTTTGCCCTCTGATTTGGTTCTGTATTTAAGTCTGTTTGTGTTAGTCCTCCTTTATCTGTCCATCGCCTCATTTTTGCACCTCATGTTTGCACGTTCGTTCGTAGTCTGTTATCCTGTTATTCTGGTTCCTCTTCCTGACGACCCCTGTGCCTGGTTTTATTTTGAAGTTTTCAGTTTTCAGTTTGTAAATAAAGTCACTTCTGCATGGATCCCTGGTCTCAGTTTTGGGTCGTGCCCTGAGGTAGCTCCCGGCTGAGGGCTAACCCCCTCAGCCGTGACACCTGGTAAGTATTTTTGGTGAAACAAAAATACTTACCAGGTGAAACACCCAACGAATGCCCTTCCTTCTGTGCACTCATAGATGAATGATAAAATATAAAATTAAATTAAATATTATTAATAAACAGTATATTATATGTTACGGGTTTTGTTATGTATGAAGCTTCAGTCTCACACTCAAGGTCAGCACACATAAAATAGAATGAAGTGAAAACAAAGGCAATGATTGGCCACAGTGTTATGTCAGTCATTTTAAAGTGAAGAACTACCCAATCACAGTAGGCTGTCACTTATTTCACAGGTGGGCCTATTTACCATTAGAGTCCATTGAAACCTCGAAAATCCATGAGCCGCCAGGATCTGAGGACATTGAAATGAATGGCGATGCGAGTGAAACATGTTTTACTGAAATTCTCTGCTTCACCACCTCTGTTTCTCTATCAAAATGTTTCAATTTCACAGTGAGCACTGTTGGATCAATTGTGAGGAAATGGAAGCTGCACATTGAGTCTATATATGTGTCAGCATGCATTCTTTAGCTTATTTAATGTAATTTATACAATGAACCCCAAAATGACGGTAATGTAACATAGCCCATTTAAATTACAGCTTGTAAGTAGTATATAAAAGATATATCATTTCTTAATTTATTAAATAACTAAACCGGTGATACATGGACAGACACACACAATGGCATCAGTAAAGAGTAGTGCAGCAACTCTACATGAAATTAAAAAAATAATTTTTAAATGAATGCAGCTTGTTATTATTTTCCCATTGTTGCCAATCCTAGCTAGCAATGCAACATTGCCAGTTTTAATGCACCGACATAAATCATCCTAGCATATACTATTAGACCTCAACAGACTAACAGAAGATAAATTGAATGGCCAAGAGTTTAAACTATATTTAGACAACAGAAACCAAAATGATGCACTGAACAAATTCTTTGCAGAAAAATAAGCAGGGATACAAGCTTCTTCCCGTATGAGAGTTTATAGGCTGAAAGGGAGTTTTATAACAACAAAAATAATTCCTGATAACTGTGTTAAAAGACCATCTCACCCTCAGTCTTCCTTTTCTTCGCTACCGTTTATACACGCAGATCTCTGATGTAACATGTAACTGAAAGAGAGAAGCACAGGGCAAGAACAACACCTCATCTACTTCAACAAATCAGTCCTTCAGACCAAGAATCTAACCTACCAGACGTAATCTGTGTCATCAACCAGTGGACAACAGAGTGAAAACCTGTTTAATGGTTTAACAAGGTAATCTGTTAGATGTGCTAAACTAGTTAGTCATCTACTCAGCTACTGCAAACTAAGCTGCAGGTCTAATGTTTTTAGAAAGCTTGCAATGTCTTTTATTGTGCTGTGGTTCATTTTCTCTTTAACTTCTTTGACAGTCTTGAACATTAAAAATGGTCTGTTACAGTAAAGAAGGAACACGATAGACGCTAACAACTGGTCACTTAATGTGACTGGTTTCTGGATTGTTTCCTGATCAGATTTTAGTCATATATGGTTACACTTGGTAATTAAATGCATCTTCTCTCAGCCAGACTGAAATCTATGTGGTGAGTAATATGCAAGGCAGCACGTATACAACAATCACCTTTGCTCCTCCTCATTTTCTTTTCTGTATAAAAGAGAAGCACGAGTCTACAAGAAGGGGCTGTTATGATTAGGCAAGGTTTAACCGAACTGGAGCTTTATTCAAACCAACTGGCTCATTCAGAGTGGGGCAAGGAAATTCACAGCAGAAGATGAACTGAATTAGTAGCGATGGCTGCATTAAGTGCTCAAGGGTGGTCTCGTCCATAAGTAGAACAGAAGTGGCCGATGTGACAATAATGGTAAGGGTTTTGATTGTGAATTTGTCTAAGGAGATGGATGCATTTACACTGCTATAACATGGCCACATGCTGAAGTGATTTGAGCAATTGGATTTACACCTGTTTTTAAAGCAGTCTGCGTACATTTACATTTGCATTTTATGTGGGTTGCCTTAATTCAGATAAAATCCTGATATTCAAGATGCATGCAGTGACATGGTCAGTAGCCCATCTCACGATATTCCTCGAGTTTCCAGTTCTGATCAAAATACCGCTAGTTCTGCTAATGCCATATGAACTGAATAGGCTACTCATTATCACATCAGGAGCTGCCAATCAGTGTGTACATTTATTTTATGCATTTTTTATCACTTTATTAAACACACAAGCAATCACATACCTATAATGTAACAGTTATCAAATAATTGCATGTTTTACTCAAACCAATATGGCCAATATGTTAATATCTTAATACTGCTAAAGTTAACTTCTTATTTGATTTTAATGATAAATTCATGCAATCATAAATTTCAGAACTTTTATTAGCCAGCAAGGCAAAGTTATGCTGAATCAGCTTTTGTCTGTGTCAAACAGAGGTGTTTTTATTTAGACAATCTAAAAGAATAATGTTACTACTAAGTTAATACACTAATTAGCCACCATAGCTCAAAACAACAAAGAGCGAACTACTAAAAACAGCTAATTTGGTGAATTATTCTGAGAACAACAGCGATACTGACATGGTAGTGGTCCTGTGATCAGAAACTGATCAATGATGGAGGACTAAGCAGTGGGTTAACTATCATCAGTAATCTAGTATCATGTCTAATATAATGGACAACAAATACAGCAGCACTAAAATGTGTTTAACTATACATAACACAACACACACACACACACACACACACACACAAACTAACATGCTACCCCACCATGTCGATGTGCTGAGAATGATGATCACCCAAATATTACCTGCTCACTGGTGGTCCTGTAGGGATGCTGAAAATTGATGAACAGGATAAATGGGACTAACAAATGATACAGAGAAACTACACTGTGCTGCTATATGGCTGGATAATGCATGAGTGTAGATGTTATTTTACTCACTACACCGCTCAGCCATACCATTAAAACTACCTGCCTCTGAAGATCTTTAAAGGTGTGTTGTTAATCTGACACCAAGTTATTAGCACTAGAGTCCTGTAAGTGGCAAGGTGGAGCCTCCACAGATCAAGTTAGTTAGTCCAGCATGTGATTTAGTTGTCCAAAAACATTAAAATGTCCCTTTTAAGAGCTGCTTTAAAGCAAGTATTGCTTTTCAGTTATTAATACTTTTTTATTGGAGTTTATTGTTTATTGTTATTTCATGAATAGACAATATTCATTTAAACAATTATTTTTTATGTACTGACAGAGCAGGCATATACCTTGAAGTGGTTCAAATTTTTAGGCCATTAATATGTTCAGGGACAAACACAACAAGTGTTTTCACATTTAGCCATCAATCGAACAATTTATTCTATTAAATTTAATCATCACATTTTTGGCTAATTTGTAACATATGCATCTACGTATTTTTCTGCTCAAAAGTGGGATGAAGCATAAGAAGCATCTTCTTTACCATAAGATTCTGTGATACCTGAAAGCAGCACTAACCCATGTTACAGTTGCTCTTCAGGTTATTTGACATCATTACCACAGTCAACATTATTACTTGGGCATAGAAAGAAAATCAACAGGTGGATATGAAGACATTTCATAGTAAGTGTTATGTAAACATTTTGTCATGCTCTCAGAATCAGTGCAACTGGAAACACTGTGAAGGCAACAGTAAAATGGGTCTGAGTCAGTAAATACTGGCTACTTGAATTACACCCACAACATCAAATGAAAGTCTGGGAATTGATGTCAGACCCACAGCTGTCATGAATGAGCAGAGGTGGCAGTAAAGGGGTTAAGGCTTGCATTAGTCAAAACTGTCATCTACACTACATGAACAAAAGTACTGGGACACACCTGTTTTTCAGGGTTTGGGAGATTTTGATGCTTCAGCAAACCAAGACATTCTGGACAACACCATGCTTCCAATTTTGTGGACACAGTTTGGAGAAGGTTCTTTTCTATTCCAGCATGACTGGCCCAGTGCAGAAAGCAAAGTCCATATAGACACGGTTGGAAAAGTTCGGTGTGGAAGTACTTGACTGGCCCGCACAGAGCCCTGACCTCAACCCCATCTAAGACTTTTGGGACAAACCGGAACATAGATTGAGACCCAGACCTTCTCGTCCAACATCAGTGTCTGACATCATAGATGCTCTACAGAATGAATGGGCACAAATTACCAAAGAAACTCTCAAAAATCTTGTGGAAAGTCTTCCAAGAACACCAAAGGAGGGACCAACTCCATGTACTGGAATGCAATGTCATTAAAGTCCCTGTTGATGCAATGGTCATGCGTCCCAAGACTTTTGTCCATAAAGTGTTTGTGCACAGGTAATGATACAGCATACTCCCAAATGTGAAGAGGGTGCTATTGGAAAACCAGTAGAGAAAATAACAGAAAGTTAAAGGTTGAAATGGTCCTTGTAAGCACCTCTACAACTTTCAGGCCTGAATAAGATCTAACGAGATAAAAAACAAATCTAATAATTAATTCCTTTCCACATTCTCAAGCTTTTCATATTAGCAATCAGCTGTGACCTCAGTTACGATTATGGACATAGCTTTTAGACTGTTGTTGCTGTGCTCAAAATAGGGAGCTTTCACTCTTAGGTGTCCCAGAGCACTGCAGCGTACTGCCAGAGACAGCTGGCTAGCTGCATCCCTTCCTGCAGATCCCATCATCTTTTCACTGTGGGCCAGAGTAAATGAGGTCTCTCAGAGGTCAAAGGTAGTGCTTCTCTTCCCAGGAGTCCACCCTGCCAGAACAACATTGCCTCGAAACAGGAAGCCAGGGCATTGTCCATATGTTGTCTTCACTCAAATGGGTGCGGTGAGTTTCGCACTAGACCCATGAGGCTGCTGGCAAAACCAGGAACTGCGAGGAACATCTAAATAGCCTTTCGAAGAGACTGAAATGAGCCATAATATGCTCATCTAAATCTCTGGACCGTGAAGATTAAAAGCTGCTATACACAATATAGAGTACTGTGTCTGTTGGGCTCCACCCAGGGCCCCAAGGTTTGGTTGACTAGCAAAGCCACCAGAATCAAAAACAGCATGGGCAGCTTGTCATGCTGCAGTGAGCACTTGCACACACTTCTCTCCTGATTAAGTGAAGCATCTGCATGTCATTGTTTTGGATCACAGTGTAGCTGTGGAACTACAGCAGTCACATGGCCCAACAGCCGGGGCCTAACCTTGACAAAGTGGTGGTGCAACCACAGAACAACTGCAGCCAGCTGTTGACTTGTGTGGACTAGCAGACTCTATCAGGACTGTCCTTTAGCATCAGTTATCTGCACAAGGGCAATGGTGAGAAATAGAAGAGTAATCATTCTGGCTTATTTGTATAAGGTAATGTTTCTAAAGGTAAGTAGAACCAAACCAACCTTGAACCAAACAAGAACCGGTGAACAGCAGAGCACCGTTATTGCACTTTGGTCTGTTGCTGTAATGAAATGAAACATCACAGTCATGCTTATGGATTTTTTTCTGGAGTTCCTGTTGGAGTGAATCAGAATCAGAAAACTTAATTTATTCCAGAGAAAATTGCTTAATGGTGTATTT
Organism: Brachypetersius altus; assembly: GCA_037974465.1. NCBI lineage: Eukaryota > Metazoa > Chordata > Actinopteri > Characiformes > Alestidae > Brachypetersius > Brachypetersius altus. The sequence continues at coordinate 6,020,348 of JBBPDB010000146.1, forward strand.
GTAACTTAATGGTGTATTTGTAACTAAATGGTGTATTTGTAACCAAAGGAATATAACATCACAATACTTTAAGACATTTATTCTATACACAATATAGAGTACTGTGCAAATGTCTTGTACCAGCCCTCATTTCTCCATATTTTGCTTCCAAAGAGTTAAACTTTCTAATGCAGTCTTGAGCAACAGTTCTCCGAGCTTCCTGGACAACTTTAAAAAGCTCTCATTTTCTGTCCAGTTCCTACACCCAGCCACACAGGGACCTACATATGAATCAGTCAAGCACAATACAGCCATCTAAATAGCCATAAACCTAAAACCTGAGTAAAAAAGCAGGTGCAGGCTTTGCTCAGTATTGTACATTATATTTCATGATGTTTTTTCTGAGGTTTGATAAGTTGTGCTTTCTTTGTTACACACTGTTGTTCTTTAGGACTGATTATATACCCAATATACTCATAGAAGCATATTCTGACGGATCTGGAGATGAAACTTGTAAATGGTTTTAAAACATTTCATTTTGTTTGTTCAATTGCTTTGAATGTTCGTAGTCGTTTATAAGTCTTTTATTTTATCTGGGTTGTGATGTTGCCACTTGGCCAGGAGTCCCATGTAAAAGACATCTGTGATCTCAATGGGACTTTCTAAAACGATATAAAGTAAGAAGTATATTGTGTATACTGATGTAATTTTGCACGCCCCTTTATCTTCTTTATCTTCCTCGATATTAAAGGGCCCAGCTGAAAAAACCCCAAAACAGTACTAGGGGTGAGTGAATACAGTGTATTGTCAGACACAGTATTCTAGTAGCTGAGTAACTATATGTGCAAAAATGCAGATTTGTAGCAGGGCAGTTCGAGGGGTATTGAGATCTGGGGAATTTGGGGGGCAAGTCTCTTCATTATGTTCCTAAAATCATTCCTGAACAATTTACACAGGGCACATTGTCCTGATGTTAGAGTCTAATGCCATCAATGAATTCCAAAGCCATGAGGAGTAGGGTTGCGTCTGTGGTATGTGTGCAATAAACATCCACAAGAATGCCAAGGAGCAAGGTTTAACAGCAGAACATTGCCCAGAGCATCACACTGCCTCTGCCAGCTTGCCTTCTTTCAACACCTTCTGCCCACATGACATAAAAGAAGATATGATTAATCAAACCAGGCCACTTTCTGCCTAGCTTCATGGCCCAGTTCTGATGTTCACATTGTAGGCACTTTTGGTGATGGACAGAGGCCAGAATGGGCACTCTGACTGGGCTGCCACTTCCAGCCACAGCAAGCTGTGAAGTGCTGCGTGTTCTAACATCTTTCTATCACCGACAGCATTAACAGAACAAGTAATAGTACTATTTTAACAGCAAAAAGAAAATGTCTTGATTTGAAATTATATGGACCCATTAAAAGGGTGGTTCAGCCGGAACACACAGTACATGCTTTTCTATATAGCCCAAAAACTAGCCAATGACCCTAGTTTGCTTCTTTAGTTTTGTACTGTAGATTTAAGGCTAATGAGGTTGTTCTGGGTGACTGATGTTTATGATGTTAACCTCATAGCTACAGTGCAAAAGGTCAACTTCAGGACACCTAGTGCATCTTGGTCATTTGACTTTGTTTGGGACAGGGGTAGAACTGTATAATTTTTTTCCCTGTTATCCCATTCCTTTAATCCTTATAGGGAACAGTGATGAAACCGTGCTTAGGCCCATTGGACCAAGATCCATTATCATGTCATTAGCAGAGAGGCTGGGGAATTCTCATTGTGCTGCAGCAACAGGTGTGAGGCAGGTGCCTGAGCTTAGAGCGAGCTGCTCAAATATGTATGAGCTCCATCACTGCCTAGCTGCTGTTTGCTGCCACAGTTTTAACAGCATGAAAAAGGGGTGCAGGGGTAGGAGGGGGGTTTGCCCGAGTGTTGGCTGTTATACAATCCTGCACTCAACAAGTAGGGAAAAGGGAAACCTTTCATTTCAACCTTGTAATAGGCTTTCATATTCCATGAACTTAACTACTGAATAATTGATCTACAATGCAGCTGTACTCCTCTCACTTGTCTGGACACTAGTCAGGGACTGATACCATGGAAAGACACCAGAGGAGCCGAAGTCATGACGCTTACTAACTAAGTAAACAATCCCATCAGTTTGACATGCCTGTTAACTAATAAAAAGGACAAATAAAGGCACACTGCATACCTTAAACACATTTTCACAAAACTACTACCGGTACTACATTTTATACCACAGAAAACAAAAAAAACTCAGATCATAAGCTCATAGATGCTGGATACAGTACAAAGTATAAATACTCAGTGCTTGTGACCTCATACTTTTGTACTTCTGCTCAAAGGTACTTTGTGTATTATTAGAATTAATGAACCATACAATTACTGTTTTCCCTTTTAAATGTGTTGCACATACTGGATACTGTATCACACTGTGTGTACTAAAACTGACATTTCCTTGGTATGCTACCCTCTATACTGGTCTACAATTCTTTTTAAAAGACAGAGCATTCCAGCCTAATCTTCTGCAAAGTCTCACATGGAAATATCTTGAAGCAGTTTAAAAAAAACATCTCTAACACGACAGGCCTGGCTATATATTATGATATAAACGACTGGAAACCTGGAGAAAACAATGTGATCCAGCATTAAGTCTGGAACGTGTTGGGAAAATAACACGTGTCAGTGAGGAACCTGAGGTCTCCATCTAGTGGAAATTAAGCAAAAATGCATTTCCATCATTCAAAACATAAATCCATTCAATTTACGCACTCTGAAACAAATGGTATGCTCTTAGAGATTTTACAAGTGTCCAAGCCAGCGTGTGCCTGTTTTCCAAAGGCACGCTTTGAAAAGTAAACTGTAGATGATCATCTCCAGTTACACAACACAGACGGACAGGTGTGCGTATGGACGTCGCCCTTGACTTGGCCGAGACAAACACCACCTGCTGAATTGGAAGCCGGCGCCTTTAGAAAGAGTGTACACGAGCGTAGCTTTCCTAAGGGGCACTCTAGGTGACCATTAAAAACACGCTTGGCTATCAGGTGATAACTACTAGCAGACTTTTGTTACCTTTTGTTACCTTCTGTATTCTGCTGGTGCCTCACATGGCGTCTGTTCTATGGTATTGTGAAAAGGTATCACACTTTATTATGGCAGGGGAACAGAGTAAGAGTTTTGGTGACAGAGTAAATGTTAACTGAACAATGCAATGTAAAGAAAAACAATTTCAAAGGTGGCCTTTTGCACTTTATTTTACAAATGGTAAAAAAACAGTTAACATCAAGTATAGTTTAATAGCTGTACAGACAAGCTTCTGAGACAAAACAGCAGAACGGGCTGATGGCATGTCTAGACGTTCAGTCATTAAAAACAATTTTTAAAAAAAGGAATCATTGTTAAACGCAAACACTACAGCTCACTGGCATTTCCACTTGTAAAGTCATTTGGATTTTTTTGGTGTTTTTGCTGTGCCTTTTTTCTTAGGTGAGGAGGAATCCTTGTTGCAGCAATCACAAACCCAGCAGCCTGTAACAAAGCAACAAGACCACAAAACAAAGCTTTAGGCAACAAGAAAACAAGGATGCCATTACTTCTACAACAAAGCACTCCAAGGAAGAAAATGCTAGCTGGCAGAAGCCAGCCGAACTGGAAAAGGGCTTACCCAGAGGAATGGAGTCCATGCCCACGCAAAATGTATGGAAACCACGGTCACACTTGTCGCAAAACATCATCTCCTCTTCATGGTGGGGCTGCTCACACACGGTGCACGTCTTGCACTCCATACACTGCCATGGGTAGGTCTTTATCAGCGTAACCAGCTCAGCACTCATATCCAAGCAGGATGGGTGACCTGAACACACAGACATGTCTCTCTCAACAATGCTGCGGCACTCGCAGCAGCATAAACAGGAACAGAGCTAGAAATGATTACTCACACACTGACAAAAGTCCATGGACTACTGTAACAAGACTGCTTCGTATAAAAAGGGAAACATGCTATTTGACAATTACACAGGTCAACAAATTTTTTTTTGTAATCGGCAGAAACCACAACACACTTTTCTAAACCAGTTTTTAATACTGATTTCAGTTTTTTCAGTCACATAATTTTTATGAATTATGAGTAATATTAGATTTGCAATAGACTTGCATGTGGTTTTTATTCAACCGCAGGCACCGATCAAGTAACTGTTTCAATATTTTCAGTGTGAAGTCAGACAGGCGCACACTGTGGCATAGATATAATGATCAGTGTC
>JBBPDB010000146.1:6061075-6072824 GCA_037974465.1 Brachypetersius altus
GTGTGTGTGTGTGTGTGTGTGTGTGTGTGTGTGTGTGTGTGTGTGTGTGTGTGTGCGTGCATGTGTGTGTGTGTGTGTGTGTGTGTGTGTAAGGAAAGAGGGAAAGAGATTGAGGAATAAACAGAAATGGAGATGGGTGGGCAAAAACAGAAGGATCTGGACAATATTGTAGATAGTGCTAACCAGAGAGGAGAGAAGGGAGATGAACAAGAGAAAGAGAGAGAGTGAGAGAAAGAGGGAGGGAGAGAGAGAGGTAGAAAGAGAAAGAGAGAGAAAGAGAGTTTGCAAAGGAAAGCAGGCAGTTCCACTTTAATAAATCTTGTAGGCTGGTCTGCTGATGCATGCTGGGTAAGTGATAGGTGTGAGTCACTTTAATCCCCTGGAGAGAGAAAGAAAGGAGAAGGAAGAGAAAGAAAGAGAAAGGAGATTGAAGAGAGAGTGAAAGAAAGAGAACGTAGAGAAAGAGAGAAAAAAGCACCTTACAGTTTCTTTATCAATATTTCGTATTTGAAGCTTGATTATATTCTGCTTCATAGGAGGTCATTACTATTCATACAACTTGATTGTTGTGTCTGTATTTTTCTCATTTGTTCAGCTTTTCTTATTTACTTTAGATGATTTGAAAAGCCCAGTTGCTGTTTACACTATGAGAAAAGTTCTTCAAGAATTAACCTACAGAAATGCTTCAGAATGACTTTTACAATCTTACTTCCACTTCCATTAAATAAAACACTTTTCTCTTTAACCCTTTTCAAACTTCTCAAAGTCTTCTCAAGCACTAACTGCAGTCACAACGGCTGGTTTATCTCATCAGTCCCTCATTCAGTTCAATCAGGCAATGTTGATGGATCCGAATTAGTCCTTGCAATTGTTGGGAACATCGAAGAAAAATCTATTTGGATGACTGTTCACTTCTAGTCTGAGCGATGTTAGTCTTGTAACTCCAGTTTTGAGCTACTGAATGAAAATATGCTTAATTAGTCAAAGCTGATGTAAAATTCATGGTATTTATCATCTGCCAGTTGCAAATAGGAATGCTGTGATATAGTGTGTTGTGAAAAAGCACAGCGATGCCATATTCTCCGCATATTAACCCACCCCTAGTTTGGCTGAAGCGGTGCAGTGTTTTTGTAACTCTGGCAGCGGCAGTTCTGTCACGACTGCACCGTGCTCAGTCACAACACAGCAGCCTGCGGCCACACTGCAGCGGAATCAGGTCACTCCTTAAACATTAAATCAGGCTGCAGTTTATTTTAGCCCTCCACCACGATGACTGCGGCTCCTTCACCAAAACCGGCCCCGCTGTTTCCGCAATATCCGTCCAAACGCCGATTTGGTGCACCTGCTCGGAAAGGGGCTTTCCTTCCCTGTGCTATCCTTGGATCCGCAGCAGAGCTGAACATCAGATGCAGCCTCATTAAGCTCCAAGATCAAAGTCCAGAGTGGTTGTGTAATTAAGTCCTGTTTCTTTTTTCCTCCGTCTTTTCTACAAAAATAAAAGTGTGTTAATCAATGCCGTCCCTGAGACGAGAGCAGCCTGGGGGTGTTTATTCCGCTCATGCTTCGAAACACCTGACTTATAATTGCCTCAGAGGAGGCGGGTGGTGGGATTGCTGGATTTGCTGGAATAGCATTAGCTATACCGTCTGTCTATACTCTCATATGAAACAGCATTAGATCGTTTGTTCATCGCCATGGCAATACTAATATGCAGATGAGTCTCTAACCAATGTTTCTTACAGTGTGACCAATTACAGCTCCAGGTGAGATACTGTGTGTTCTTAAAAACTGAGGTATTTATGTAATCCAATACAAATGACATTATTTTATTACTATAACATTAAAGACAGTGATCTGCCGAGGTGTTTTTAAAAGGCCCATATTCTACACTTTCATTCTGTTGATAATTTAGAATTAAACCGTTTTGGTAACTGTGCTTTTAAGACTGATCTATGTAAATAATCTCTTTTCTGATTGGCTGCAGTAATTCACTCAAAAGGCAGCCCAGTGCTGAAACACTCCTTAGAGCTTCAGCATGAATGGGTCTGGCTAAACTGCTGTAGACTGAACATGGAGATCGATATAAATTAGTTGGTTTCGTGACATCACAAATATTATGATTTTTAAACAGGCTATGTATTGGGGAGTGACGGCGCATTTTGAAACGTTAACAAAATATTTTTGTATATATATTCATTAGTGCTGGGCCGTTAACGGCGCGAGATTCTTAACGCGTGATAAAAAAATCACCGTTAAATCCCCACCCCCCGAACAGAGGGAGCTGGGTCTATACTACGCAAGCTATGATGAATTTCACCTTGATATTTCAGTGACTTGTCTGGTTCGCGCACGTTTTAAACTTGTCTCAGTCTCTCTTTGGGGGGGGGTGTTATCACCGTTAACGTCAAGATTCCAATGAGATTAATGGCGTTAAAAAAATTAATCTATGCCCACCTCTAATATATATATACATATAAGGTGTGTGTATGTGTGTATGTGTGTGCCCACATGTGACTTATCAATATGAATATACATATTATATATATATATATAATAGTGAAGTCACATGTTGCCACATTGTGGCCTTACATAATAATACAAGACATCACTAACTCTTTCTTTTCTGGATATTAAGTGCAGTATATTTTTGAGTGGATTTAGTTTTAATGAAGACATTCTATGCACGTGTGCGGATTATTTTGTTATATTGGTGCTTTTGTTACATGCTAAAAAACCACACCTAACTGTTAACTGATATACAAGAAACACTGCAGCACATTAGCACCACTGGACTTCTCATGACTCAGTAGCTAAATGATCATTCATCTGAGGAATATGATCTTTACTAAGATCATCATCTCAAGATCAGCACTCGCAGGAGTAGAAGAAGCAGCAGAACCAGTGCCAGAAATGTTGTCCCAATACTCAAAACTGCTCGTGTTTGCCCTAGAGAGAGAGCTTTCCACTGACTTTACCCATGTGATAACTATCATGTGTTCCCACGCCTGCAAAGTATGTTCTGTGTTTTTGATTGAATGGCAAAACCAGTAGTGTAGCTTTTTAAAATCTTCTGTCTCAGATCATTAACAGATGATCTGCTTCTGTTGTACTGTAATCAAACTAGTAATAAGTGATAATAGGTTAATCTAGTATACAGTCAGAATCTTTTCTAAAAACTTTTGTGAATTCTAGTACACCACCCTGCATATTTCTTACCATTTGTACGTTCCATTATGGTTACTGTGTTTCTCTGAATGGCTGAATCATGGATGCAGAAAATGCAAACGGTACCACATTGTGTATTCAGTGGCAGTTTGAAGGACTGTTGGTACGTTTAAGATAGAATGGCTGGTCTCTTGGGATGAGCCATTAGCCAAGCATGTACCCCAGCCCACTTGCTGTGTTTCTATATCCTCTATTGCTTCCATACCCGTCTCACTCGTGCTGCTGCAGTAGACAACAGTGCTGACTCAAAGACTGGTCCTTGCAACAAACCTCTGTTGCTGATTGCATTAATGGCTTTTAATGTTTATTTCATTTCAGCAGTGTCTGACAATGGCACTTGTAAGTATACGTTCCATAAGTTATTATTTTGAAGCACTGACATACGTTTTTCCAAATCAGGGATCCCCAAAGTGTTCTTTTACTGTAAGTCTTGAGGCAAGGAAGGACACCTGTGATAGCAACATTGGGGCAATGCCTTGGTTTTTGCTCTTCCTTTAGGTTATCACTTGCATCTATGTAATTGCAAAACCGCCTCCTTTAATTAATGATTCATTGTATTTGTTTTCTGATAATTCAATCGAGATAGAGGCACATGTCAGGGTTACAGGTTTTACATTTGCCTTTGTGTGAGTCATGTGCTCCTGTGGAAGCAAAGGGTTCCTGTGCTGTGCACGAATTCTACTGCGGGGGCTTATGGGGAGATTACAGCTGTCTATTGCATTTCATGTCGAGGCACAATAAGCAAGGCTGTCGTTGTATGCGGATCTGGAATACTACACATGGTTTTTCGTTTTCTATAGGTACATCTGGCGAGCTCTCTGTCGGAGCGGATGTAAGGAATGTTGGAGGTGTAGGTGTTTGTGTGCTACATAGGCTCCAGAAACCTTTTGGTGTGCCTATAGAGTGTGTAGGTGGATCGTTTGATGTGGAGGTGCACAGTAACTACACTGTTTCATGCTAGGTTGATCTCCCTCTCTTCTCCCACACACAAACACACACACACACACACACACACATACACCCTCCCACAGCATGTGTGGGTGTCGTTGGCTGTAGCTTTAGCTTAAGGTGTAGGTGTGTTGGAGCCACACTGTGTAGAGATCAAATTCTTTTTCCTTTTCTGCACCGGAGAGGAAGAAAGCAAGCAACGGAGAGGAGAGAGAGAGAGAGAGAGAGAGGGAGAGGAGAGAGAGAGAGGAATAGAGGAATTGAGAGCAAGAGCGGATTGGGCTGTAGGCCGGCGGCTGAAGGCAGAATGGCTGCCTGCCGATGACTCATCCTCCACCGCTCCATGTGTTTGTCAAGGAGACTGAATCATCCGACGTTTGTGGGGATAGCTGAAGCTTCGCTGTGCGTTCCAGGCAGAGCCAGTGACCATGGGTGAGCCCAGTCTCTGTCCTTCGCTCACCCGGGACAAACCTGCACCACCGATGCCCTGAGCGACGCCACCGGATGCGCAGAGATGAGTGAGAGCAGCCGGTAAGCTCAGTCGCGTCTGGTTTTTCCAGATTGTTCTGCGATCGAGTGCCGCTCCTGCCGTTTCATCCTCCTCCTCCTCGCTTCCTCTGTCTGTTTCTCCGTCTCTGCCACCTCCATGCGCTGCAGCATTCACGGCTGCCTGTTGTGTTTTTGGAGGACAGGGGAGGTGGTCTGAGTGTATGCTGTTTCAGATTGCAAGGCTCTAGTGTGTGGGTGAGTGGGGGCGTGGGCACGTGTGGTTACCAAGGACTGTGCCATGGTTTGTCACAGGCCAGTGAATGCTGGTCCGTAGGCTGTGCAGAGAGCCTACAACCAACAAGGACATGGGGCACCACGATTAGCTGATTCTTGTCCAAGTATTTGTGTGAGGCAACACACGACGTAGAACCATCAAGCTGAACCAGACCCATAATGTTGGGGTATCCAGCTCTGGTCCTGGAGAACTGGTGTCAAGTGCATGTTGTTTATTTTAATAGATAGACGAGGAGATTACTATCTGCCAGTTTGTGCTTTACTAGGGCCAGAGCTGGACACCCCTGTTCTACAAGGATCAAGAAAGACAATAAACCACAAGATCCCAAACATCGCATTTAATATTAGACCATATTCTCCCTTATTACAGAGACAAAGGTTTGAATCTCTGGGCCTACCAAAGCAGCATCTCAACACAAACCTTACGACATCAGCCTTGTGCTTTCACAGCCTCTCCATGAGGGACTGACCACCCGCAGTCAAGTGCAGAGGTGGTCAGGGCAGGAAAACTTAAAAAGCCTTCTGCATTCCTATGTAACCATCTACCACCTTCTGCCTAATCCACAAGCTTAGTACACTCCTACTCACCCTCAGCCCTGCAGGACCGGAAGCAGCCACTGGGCCAAGGAGCTTGAGGTGCATACACGAGTTTCTGTGTGCTTTTTTGGTGATATTAGAGTAGGAATGTGCTGACTAACTTTTTCTGTCCAGATACCTGATGCTAATCTGATACCAGTGCTTTGTTTAAGGCACATGTTTATTTAAATGTTTTTGTTAATTATGCACATTTGAAATTGTATTGTTTAGAAGTTTATAAAATTACAGTCTTACAACTGTAACAGCGACTTACACATAGTTTTTCCAAGTGGTTGCCTTTCCAAAAGGTCAGAAGTTTAATTGTCTTGATTAATGTGTTAGAAGGTTTCTTTTACTGAAAGGCAATGTTTTGTATGACTATGTGAATGTTTTGTCTTTAATTACCCATTGATCACATTGATCTGATGGTGCTAAAGCAATGTCTTCACGCGTTGTGATTTCTTGGAAACAATAACATTAGACAAAAACTCGCAACGGATTTGATTTCCTAAGGATTCCCAAAGCTCTTCATTCACAATCCACCCTGAGATAAAATGGGAAACGCCTGGGAAATGGCAGAAGTTTGCGTCTCTGATTCAGCTCTATGAGTATTGACAAGAAACGATTGGATTAGACTCTAGCCGTGCCATCGTGATGTTCTTCTTTGTTGAAATCACCAAGACTTGGGGAAGAGGTGGCGACTTATTATTTAGGTCTGTAAGAATGGGCACAATTGTGCATTGTAAGGCCACTATTGTCCGCTATTGTAACTGGGGTGTCCCCTGATCGTAATCAAATAGACTAAACTATGGAGAGAAAAATCTGCCTGTGATTTGCTGACTTCACTTCACTCTTCTCCGGCTCTCTGCTGGCTTGCACGTCCACCAAAAATACCCAGCAGGGTAAACAGGGGATCCTGCAGTGTTCACCGTCATTTTTCACTTCAGCTAAATGGCCCGTGTAGTTATAGTCTGGTCAACGAGGGCAAATCCAAAGAGCGAGTATATTGTCTCTGTGTCACATGGGCAGTTAGAAGGAACCACAGTGTTGTCCTGATTGCATATTCCTGTGATTGGACTGGAAAATCTCACTACTTACTGTAGATTAGTGGTCAACAGTAACCTTTTTAATGCTGTGAACAGCTGACAGTGGTGATTTCCCTTTGAAGGTGTACCAGGGAACTGCACACTTTTAGTCATTGACCTTTATTTAACTGTGTCAGTCCGTCAGATTGCCATGTGACTTACAAAGAACAGTAAGACCATTTATGATGTCATGTTGATCACACGGGAGTTTCTGTCGACTGTGGTGTGAAATGGTGTGCATATAGGAATTTCTGGAACAGCATTACTCAGCAAATGACTGCTATAGCAAACTATACACATTTAAAAAAAAATACTTCTCAGTGTTCTGTGAGGAACTTTCCAGATGAGCATATTGTGAGTTATTCATGTGCTTTTTAATGTTCATCAGTCAATTCAAATCATTTATCAGTCATTTTAAATGACACAATAGAAGTATTCGTATGAATACTGATCCAGGGTTGAAAAAAGGAGACACACACTTTCCAACTTCATTCAGTGGCTTATTCACCAACTCATGGCAAATGAAATTTCACAATTTCACCTTTTTTCTTACTTTTATGTTAGTATATTTTATTGTATTCACGTGGAACAGAGCGCACACATTTACACCTATTACATTCGATACATCATGATTTTTTTTTTGCACTTTCAGTGGTGTCATATAGGACTGTGATGCAAAGCAATTTTGAAAAACAATTTTTGAAATACTTATATCAAAAAATAGAAGTTTAAAAACCATGAGCAGTTACATTTTTACAGTTACATCTTGCAGTTACATGTATGGCTGTTCCACCAGAAGGCCAAATGGTATGAATGTCTAGCTGTCAGCAGACTTAGTATCACCAGCAACTTCACAACAGGATGTGTATTACAGTACAGGCTTTGCAATACAATACAAAAAAAGCACACAACACGTGTTAGTATTTGTACATATATGCAAGTGTGTGAGTGTCTGGCTGTAAAACTATCACTGAACAACAATATATTTACTTATGTACCTAAGATTAGCTACAGTACAGTAACATTGTCAGTTTAGTCTTTAGTAGCACCACAACACAAAACAGCTTTACAAACACACTTAAATGCTAATGACGTGTGTTTGTCTATGGCCCTGTTCACACCTGGGACTAACATGTGTCTTAGGTAATCCATTTACAAATGGACAGTGCTCAGTTCATCAGTTCACACCTGGCATTAGAACACACGTCTCCACATGCGTCCTGTAGTGCCCACTTGTAGTTGAACCTTCTTAGCTCTGCACATAAATAAGCAGTGTTTCGTTTGTATTTGCAAAGACCAAATACATTGTCTTTAACTGGCAACAGACAGCAATGCATGTCCTGTGCTTAGAATGACATTAAAAGAAGAAGAATATGCCTATTGATGCGCTTTGATAAGACCCTGCTGAGTACGAACTTCTGCTTACACAGAGGGACGTCAGTTGAGTAGACGGCGCTTCAGTGTGGTCCAGGACTCGTTTGCATACACACTGCAGCCAAATGAGGCCCAGACCACCACCGGATGTGATCTCAGTGTACAGATCACCTTATAGTCATGTGTGAACACACGACAGCCAATTTATTTCTCAGCATTTAACCCATTCACAGCAGTGGGGGTACCTTGCTCAAGGGTACCTCAGTGGTGCCGCAGCTTTCTGGCCGCAGGGGCAACCCTCTAACCACTAGGCCACTTGTGATTTGATCAGCCAAGATGCCTGTCAATACCAGGTGTGAGCAGGGTCTATGATATATTCCTCTATAGACATTTAGAACACAGGCCTAACTTTCATGTCCTTAGGTGACATCTGAACAGCCGATATATCCCTTAAAGAAACAGGGAACATTGGAATTATAATTGGTGATGCCCTGAGTTATACAGCAATTGCCCCTCTATACAGAAGTCTAGACACCACTGCTACACTTAACATTAAATACACCTGCCATGCTAGGTCAAGTGTGTTTAATGAAAGATTTGCCAAAATTGTTATGTCCAATGTGCCTCAGATCACATTGTCTTCAATAAGATTTGATCTGTCTGTTGTTCATTGCACTTCCTTTGTAGATTATAGTGAATAAAGTTACTAAAGTTATTGGCTTAGAAATTGCGTATTGGTTCATAAATCTAAAACAGTTGCTATATGATGTGATGATCATGTCAGGGCAGTCGTCTTGGCCGTCTTAAGGAGAATAATATTCTGTTTTTTGAGCATAACTGCATGCAAGGCAGCTGAATGAAGATGGGGTGCATTGCTAGACCAATGCGCTCTGGGTGTGCATGCAGCGGAGCTTCCAGCACACTGTGTTTAGCGAGTTCTTGTGAGTGTGTTTGAGCTGTTGCTTGGCTTTGATATGGCTGGGGTGTGACACTGGCCTTGGGCCTGCTCCTGTGCACACGGCACCGAGCACAGATGGGAAAGAGGACGCAGTGAGACACCTTCCAGCCTGGGATAGCAACAAGCAGAGGGAGTCATGGCTTCAGACGCCTTCGTACATTCTGTTACTCCTCTGTGTGTATATGTTTGCATGCATGTGTGTGTGTGTGTGTGTGTGTGTGTTTTACTCTGCGTCTGCTGAAGGCATGTAACACTATAACCCTTATTTTTCGCCCCACATGCCAGATGGTAGGTGTCCCATAATGCTAAATAGGACGTGCAAAACATAATCAGATACTGGAGAGATTAGCATCACTGTAAGGAGATGCTCAGAGTACTAATGCTGCCCACTAGCCGGAACATGATTTGCCCTTGTGTTTGAAATTCCTCATTGTAGGAGTTTACTTACTCTTGCATAGATGTTTATACAGTCTCTTTAATATATGCTCATCTTGTCTGTGACTTTTGCTCTTGAAGCCTAGGTTTCTTGTCCAGTAGCTGCTTTGAGTTATCCAGTAACAATCATATAGTTATTATAATGAAGAATTAAGGCATGAATTGACATACATGGCCCTTAGAGTTAAGTCTCCTCCTAGATATGTGGATGGAGCAGGAAGGAAGTGATAAACGTAGCCATGGTTTTCATACAAACTGGAGTCTTAAGTATCTGTGTGTGTGTGTGTGTGTGTGTGTGTGTATCAGATCAGTATTTCATATTGGCATCAGCCCAGATTTCAGGCTGTCGTGCTGGAAAAACTGGAAATGGGTCTTATTTAAGAGTGAAGAAAGTGGACTTTGTTGCAGACCTTCTAGGCTTAGAATAACCTTCTCTACTTGTTAGAGTGATCAGTATCATGCCACACATTTCTTATGATTTCCCATCTGTACTAATGTTTTCCTTAAATATATTAGCAATTAGAGAGTAACTAAAAAGTAGTTTGAATAATTACTGATTCAGTTTCTCAGCTCTAGTATTTATGCTTAAAGGAACATGTTACCCATAGGAAAATTCCAGGTTCTAGACTTCAGTTATGAGCTCATGAAGAGTAGGGTGGATAGGCCTCCTTCAAAGAGAGCAAAGTGAATGTCTTAAGTCTAGAAAACTACTATTATGTGAATCATGCAACTAGCAGAATGTATGATGCTAGTGCTCTTGCACACATGGCGTGGGTTTGAGATTAGGTTACTCTTGTGAATTGTTTACATACCGAAGGCTTAACGGAAATAGGAATAAACCACGTAGATACATTTTTCTACTGCTTTTCCATTTTGTTGTATTGACCCAAACTGTCCATTGTTCTGGACCATCTTTTGTGATAAACTAACAACAACATAAAGTTACTTATTTACTATGGTAATGGGTAAAAAAAAGTTGGTAGCTAGTATGAAAATGTTAACGTACAAATATACTGGGATGGAGGTCTCTGTGTTAAAAACATATAGACTAGTCGTGCAAGTCTGACAAACCCATTATGCTTAGGGGTGTAACGATACTTCCTATAGAAAAAGTTACTATGGCAACTAAATAATCTGTAAAGTTTGAACAGAGTGCACAGCAATGCTAACTACTAGTAAGTAGAGTGCAAGGGCGAATTAACTCCTTCATAAAGTTTTCCAAGTGAGTATTGGGAATAAAAGTTAGTTTGTAGAGAAAGACGTTTGTAGAGAAAGATCTAAACTATCAAATCCCTATATTATGACGCGCAAAACTCCGAAAATGTAGAATAGATTTAGTGTGCGAACTGGAAATGGGGAAAATTGAGTACATAAAATGAATGAACCTACATGGGTATTGTCATGAAAATTGAAATACGTTTGTATGGATGTGATCCACACTAAATGGGGAAAAGCACACGACCTGACGGATTTGCCCTGTGCGGAGGAGGAATTACAAATATCTTTGTCCTCCAGACTTCCCACTATACTCCCTAATGAAGGTGCACAAGAGTCTAGAGGTGATTGGTCCCCAACCTCAGAGCCAATTCACTGTCTTTTATACTGCTATTTCAACTCCAGTATCTACATGGATGCAGGATTCAGGCACTAGCTAGCTACTAGCCAGTTTTAGTTAGCTGTGTACACAAGCATTATTAGACTCCACTTTAAGACAGCGTTTTTAAAAATTCATATCTGCTACTGTATCTCGACTTCCCTTCCCTTTCTGTCGTCTACCACTTTTTTTGAGACTTAAAAAAGCATGAGGTTTGTGACATAGGTTGCAAACAACCTATGGAATGTGGATCGGGAACATCAGTCTGATATGTGATAAAGGAAATTATGTCAGTATCAGCACCTGATCGGACTGGGCCCAGCTCTGTCTTATATTGGATGAGTGGATGATTAGTGGCTTAACCATCTGAAGTTGATGTCACAGCCAAAAAGTCAAACGTTATTGCATATAGATGATATGTATAAAATTAAACAACTAATTGTCCCACTAATCTCTTCCGCAATCCAACCACACTCTGTGGTTCTGTCCATCACCTGAAGCGGACAGCGCACACGTTGCAGGGGTGAGGGATTTAAAATTGAAGAAGAGAAAGCAAGAGAGATGTGTTTTTGTGAATTTCCACATCACAGATGGATGAGATGAGTCACACACAGACCAATGCACACATATGCACACACACACACACACACACACACACACACACAGGAGACATGTACCTCACCCCACACACACACACACAGGAGACAGGTACCACACACTCTCTCTCTCTCTCTCTCTCTCTCTCTCTCTCCCACACACACACACACCCAC
>JBBPDB010000146.1:6072924-6116036 GCA_037974465.1 Brachypetersius altus
GTCCATAACTGTTCACTGCTTAACTTTACTTGTTTCCTTAAGTGAAAGGAAAGGTTTGGTGAAAAGTTTTCAGCCTTCTATACACGCTATTTCCGTCCTACAACTCTGGGGGCTAAGCCCGTCATGTCTTTCCGTCCTAGTGACGTTCCTGTTTCACAGCAGGCATTCTCGCCCCCTACAGTGTGATTTTGCTAGGTATACATCCGCGCTAAAATATCAAAGTGAAAGTCATCATAGCTTGTATAGTACAGACCCAGCTCCCAACCCAACTTTGTGAATAGATCAACGGCGATATTTTTTTATCAGCACGTTAACGCCGATAACGTCTCACCACTACTTTTAATAAACAGCTCCAGAGAAAAAAAAAATAAATAAATTTTTGAATTCCTATACTGCATTCTGCTTTATGAGGCACTGATTAGTGATCACCCGAATCACATCTTATTTAATGAGGAAAAGTATAAAACACTGCTGTTACCGACACTCTCCTCTCACAATGAGATCAATTAAGACACTACTAATGGTTTGTCAAATTATTGCCATTTTGTTTGAGTGAACAAGAGATTTGTTTCCTTTGAATTATTTCTGTAAACACTGCAAAATTTCTCTTATTTTGAGGTTTTATCATTTCCTTTAAAATTATGCTTATGATTTTTTTGTTTGGGAATTAGGAGAAACATTGTCAGCAGTTCTTAAAAACTACGGTAAAACTCATCATTTCAATATCTGAGAATATGAACATTCTCTTATTTTTTTTCCAGAGCTGTATTGTCAAGGCCGGGGAGGCTAAACCCCCACGACCATGAACTGCCTCTTTGGAGTGACCAGGCTGGAGAACGAGGATCCATGTCGTGGTCTTTATTCAAAAGCATCAACAAAACAAACAAAAAAACAGGGCTCGGTGGCCTTTACTAGAATGAGGATAACAGAGGACACAAAGTAAGGACAATGACCAACAAAGCAAAGGTGCACAAGCAGACCTTAAATACATGGACAGGACTGGGGAAAACACGAGGCACCTGGGGAACACAAACAGGAAACAGGTGACAAGAACTACAAGAACACATATCAAAATAAAAGCCCAAAAACCCAACAAAGACCCAGCAAGAAAACAGAACAGAATGAGCATAACAAAACGAAACGGAAAAACAGCGGCATAGCTAAGGCCGCCGGCCAGACCGTAACAACCTCTAATAAAACTACTGGTTAATGGTTATAAATATGTTGTCTGATTCCAAAAACGTTGGTTTACGATAGTTTTGATGGGAAATAAAATACATTCATGTTTGTACAATGTATTGAAAGAAATGTGCAACTATTATATTATTATCAGCATTACGAATAAACCACTGCACATCACATGACTATATAACCACTGTGAATAAAACAGAATTGGCAAGCATTTCACAAAAAAAAATTGCTTTTTGTCTCAAAAATTGAATTATACAAATGAATATTGAAATCCCCCTTAATGCTACTGTCAGAAATGTATGGTATTGTTACTGGCAAGGAGTGCTGTAAACTGGTATATGAGTCATTAGGCTTTGACTGACCTTCTCTTTTGACCTGCTAGGCTAAAACGAATGCATTGTTCTTCTGAAAATGATGCTACAGTGGGGTGAGCTCCATTATTCGTCTGCACACACTGCGTTAATCACACCACCAGCTGCAGATTAGACTGTGATCGCCCGGGCCTCTCACCCCTCGAGTGATTATGAGGAACACCTCGTTTTATTGGGCTTTGTGTTTGATTTGATTTTAATTACAGATTGATATCCAATGACTTTGGCATGTGGACGCTCCTTGGTTTCACTCCTCCTCAGCGCCAGTACATTAGACGGGCCATCTCCCTTTGGACCTCCCCAGTCATTAATTCTAATCCCATAGTGCTTATTACACTCTCTCTCTTTCACTCGCTCTCTTTCCACAAGTAAAACCACAGCAGGCTGAGCGATCCCGGCATGGCAAAGTCTTTATGTATGTTAATTACAAATGTCATGAAATGGCAGAATAATCTTAAAACATGCTGAAGGAGCGAGGCCAGTGCTGGGACCTCCCCCTTTTCCTGCTTCCTATCACCACACCTCTCAGAGGCCAGTCTCTACAAGTTCTGCCCGTACTGGACCCTTTCAGTGTCCAATCCCTTATGGCATCTGTGAATCAAAAGATTAATGTCTTGTGTGCATGTCTGTATGTGTGTGTGTGTGTGTGTGTGTGTGTGTGTGTGTGCGTGTGTGTGTGTGTGTGTGTGTGTGTTTGTGTGAAAGAGAGGGGGGGATCTTTATGCCTTCCTTTTGTGCTTGGAGAGTATTGATTTAGTGGCTCTTTGCTCCTGAGACATGGCCTCACCTCCTTACCCGTCGGCTCTCTCTCTCTCGCCTTCACTTTCTCTCTGTCTCTCTCACTCTCTCATTCTCTCCCTCCCAAGTTAATTATTGAACACATTGACTCAGGTTACCATATAAGGCTGACTCCTGGCTTGCTAAGCATTACAGAGGAAGAATGGGAGAGAAGAAGACTCGCTGAGCTGTTTGCATTGCCAAGTGGAGTGAATGTAAAAGTAAACTGTGCCCAAGCTTTTGACTGGATCCTGTGCAAATATTTTAAGAGAAGCATTTTTTAACATTGATTTATTTTTGTTCCCTCCAAGTTTTTGTTTGCTGGCCATGACTAGCAAATACATTGTAGGAGTCTCACATTGACATTGTCTGTGTTATGTTTAAGCTGTTGATTCTTGATTGCTTCGTTGGTACGTGTGACATAATGCAGTATACTCTGTGTTGTTTTGTGCGCAACCCCAGATGAATGGAAAATGTACAAGTGGGTTGGGAGTTTGCCCTGTTCACATGCCTGAGAGGACTAAAGTTTGTCTCTTTCTCTCTCTCTGTCTATGTCCTTCTCCCTCGCAGTGACAGTTACATCGTGCGCGTCAAAGCGGTGGTCATGACCAGGGATGACTCGAGTGGGGGTTGGCTAGCGCAAGAGGGTGGCGGACTCAGCAGAGTGGGTGTGTGCAAGGTGATGCCTGCCGAGTTGAGTGGCCACAGCGACTTCCTCATACATGGAGAGCGCCTCAAAGACAAGCAGGTAATGTGGCTCTCTTAGGTCTCAGGAATGGTCTTGAGCAGCGTCCCTTCACCTGGTTCACTGCACAAACACATCGCTTCCTAAGCTGCATGCAACCTCCCTTTTCCATTGTTAACTGTACTGTTTACTTGGCTATACCATTCCTGAGACACTCGCACTGTCTTAATATTTTCTGACAAAATCTGAAGGGCTTTTTAGAGAAGAAAAAAATGTGTAAGAGTGAGGTTGCCCCAGGGCCATGTCTTCAGTGGCATTAAAGTTTCTAGTTGTCTGTTGCTGACAGGCCTTGTTGTTCTGACTGGCAGGTGATTCTGGAATGTTTTGTCCGGAAAGATTTGATCTACACCAAGGCCACACCCACGTTTCACCACTGGAAGGTGGACAACAAAAAGTGCGGCCTCACGTTCCAAAGTCCCGCCGACGCCCGTGCCTTTGACCGAGGGGTACGGAAAGCCTTAGAGGACATAACAGAAGGTAATTGCAGCTGCAACGGAAAGCATTCAAAATTAGGAATACACGTTTCATGGTCCAAAAATCACTAGAACACTTGGTGTCTAGACTCCTGTCTACCCTTTTTATAGGGTAGTTTATGACATTCCATATTACATCATTGTATACTTAGAATGTATTATATACTTCCCATATTATGGCTTCAGATTTCCATTCACTGATACCCAACCAACCATGTTATGTTTACCTGTTTCTCTGAACTTTTATCAAACAAGGCCACTCAGAGGGGTCCCTGTGGTGTTTCAGTGTCAATTTTTACTGAGAAGAAGAGAACTATAATAGAAAATATGCCTAAAAAATAAAACCAGAAAAAAAGATTTGTAATTTTGTAACTGCAGTTAAATTAAAAATCATTTGTTAGGTGACAGTTTCATTACTTCGGTGTAAATGAATTCAGCAGTAAATTCTTTGGTAGCATGTCTGAAACTGCTTCAGAGTGTGATGTCATGGGACATCATGAAATAGATACACATTTATGTATGTATGTGAGTTGTAATCTGCCTGATGTCAACATCAGGCAGATTATCGGATTTGTATTGGACAATAATCAAGGTTTCGATAAAAAAAGCAAGAAAGGGTTATCATGCATGTTTTCATGTACTCTTGTACTAGTCAGTATATCAGTACACAGAATGCAGATACACAGAACACAGCCTGGCTGATTCTTAATAGAAAGTGGCACTCTAATCTACGAAGAAGGTTTAGGTCTGAGGTTTTCTAACTGGTGAAAAGTTACATACAACCTAACATGGATGATTGGTTTAACTTGTCATTTGATAATTGAAAGAAGAACTTCAACTCACACTGGACTCTTATGCACAAAGACTGGGGACTTTACGTCAGTGACACTTTTTACACGCTTGGTGTCATTCTGCTTTCATCGTGAAAAGTACATGTTCCATTCTGCAAGCACACTGCTGAGGCATGCCGCAGCCTTATCTGAAGAATACTTACAGGCCTGTGGGGGATCTAAATGTGGCTAGCTGTATAACCAGCTGCACAGAGAATACACAAGCCGCATGTTGACAATGTGAATGTGATACAGACCTTGGCGATGGGCTTTGGAATGGCTGCTCGGAGTTGGGTTTCATCCTGCAGTCACATGTGACCAGTTGTGCGTGTTTTTGTCTCTCTTCTCTTCTCTTTCTCAGTCCGTCTGGCTCACTCTGCGTGCACGCTATCACTCTCTTCCTCTGTCTATCCACCCCCACTCACCACCCCTAACAGACAGGATATGTGAGGTTCTGTCCGCTCATGTCTCCTTTGTGTGTGTTTTATTTTAGGTTCCACAACTTCCTCTTCAACACTCCAGAATGAGGCAGAGTTGGGCGACGATGATGTATTCACAGTAAGCGCCTTTTTATCTCTCCGAGGAAACACTTGCCAATTTGCCACTTCAAATCTTCAATTTGAGAAGATGTTACTTGCCCTCCCCATAATGAAAAGACTTTAGTACAACGATATTCAAAGAAGGCATTCCAATGTATAGCTGCAAAACGCAGTTTCAGTTAGGGCTGGGCAATATGTCGATATTTATCGTTGTCATGATGTCTCATTACATCACAATATGCTTTTCTGAGCACGTGTATATTGTCAGTACTTGAATACTGAATAACTACATGCTTCATTAGACCTAATTAGAGAACCTAATTAAGTATGTTTAATTGGATTTAGTGCAGTGCGGGAAACATTCAATAAAAATTGTTGTACTGTTTTTTTTTCTAAATGTGACTTTCATTCTGTTATGCCTGTTCTTAATTTTTCAAACTCCCAGAAAAGTGAAACTCATGTAATGTCAACATTATGAAGTGTCATGATATGTGTATGAGTGTGTGTTTGTGTATGCGTGTATAGAACAGACTTTGGTTGTTGCTCACTGCATACCATAGCCTGTATCCTACTGTATAACATCATGTTGTAGTTTTTGGTAGGTTTGACCAGGACACTTGGTACTTACACTGAACCCTGCTGTAACCACAATATGCAGTGATTTATTACTTCAGTATACTGGATGCACACTGGCGTGTTGTGTTTTATGTGTGTAAGAGTGTGTAAAATGTAAATGGTAATGTAAGTATATGTTTGTGTGCATGTGGGTATATATATATATATATATATACTTTGAGTGGAACGGAGAGATCGAATGACATTGAAGGTCCTAAATTTTGCCATTCTCACCCACATAGTTCACTCAAGTCCTCTTCCCTCCAGCTGTTTTTTCACTGTCTGTGTGTGTATACAAGTGTGTGTGTGTGTGTGTGTGTGTGTGTGTGTGTGAAGCATCCCAGAAAAGGCCCGGTCCTTGTGATATTTTTACCCTGCAGAGGCTGCAGTTGGAGAGATGGCCCTTTGTTTCAGCCGAGATGGTGGGAGCGATAACAGGACGCAGGGCACTTTTCCTGTAGCTTTTTTATTTTTTCTTCTTGTTCTTTTTCTTTTTTTACTCTGGTGTCCTCCGCTCTCTCTCTCTCTCTCTCTCTCTCTCTTTTCCGTACCCTTTTTCAGTCCCAGTCACGGGAGACGAGGAGCAGCAGGCGGGGTCAGGAGGTGACTTCCTGCTCCCCTCAGTAAAACTATCATTAGCAGCTGCTTCCTAGCTAACTGCCATCCTGATTTACTGCCGCCCAGGGCAGGGGGAGGGGCTGGTGGGGAGTGTGTCTGTGTGTGTTTGTGTGTGTGTGTGTGTGTGTGTGTGTTTGACTGTGTGGAGAGGCGGGGGTGCGTGCAGGGGAAACCTCATGGCTCCTCTTCCCCTCACTGTCTGTCTCACTTTCAGGCCAAAAAGAATCGGCGGCTGAGCCAGGCACTCCGAGCGCCGAAGGAAACTCAAGCCACGGGTTCTTTCCGTCCCAGAATTCACGCACCCCAAACAATCTCGAGTTGAATCTTTTTTTAGAGGGGGAATGAGGGGTCATTCCTTTCAGTTCAGTGTTCAAATGGAATATGATTTTACATCACTCTTATCGAGCCGGTGTTTCCCTGAGCCAGCACAGTGCATGCCTTTACGCAGAGAGAACCACGCTGCACCTCTGTGTCTTAACTGCAACCGGTGCAGTTGGCAGCGAGCAGGGCCTGCCACTGATGACCTTTCCAAATATTGCTGGTGGGAGGCAAGTGGCCGCAGACAGCAGAAATGCTGTTCCGGATTTACAGCTCCGAGAGTTTCTGTGGGGGTTTGGTGGGGGGGGGCTGTTGCTGCGGCTGCTCCAGCCTGGGTGTACATTCCTCCTAAATTATTCCTCCTGAACTAACCTATACTTAACCCCAGTCTATTTTAGTCCATTCAGAACAGGGCAGAGGAGTCATTCAGAGACTGCTGCTGAACCACGTCCATTTAACAGGGTGTGTCACTTAAATACACGCACACATTGTGAGAGGCTAGAACAAGAATGGCTTCAACAACAGATTGCGTTCTTAACCTCTTGGAAACGAAAAGCGTGTGGGTATTGTTTTCCGGTTAAGCAGCAAAGAGTAGATCCGTTGCACTGTTATAAATGTTTTGTTTGGTTTTTTTTGAATTAATGAATACCTGCCTCGGTTCTCTTTCCTCATTCTGTTGAACGTCTCTGTAACCTGTTCTAGGCTTAGCTAGGGCATGGCTATGTACACATGCCTCTCAAGACAATGTTGCATCATAACAGTGAGCTGCCATGCACAAGAGAGAGAGAGAGGGAGAGACCAAATCTATCTCCTTAAGGCCAGCTCTGAGTCACCTACTGTGCACTCACTGGTAGAGCAGGCCGATCCACCTCTCACACTGTTTACAACCCCATAAAAATATGTGCGACAGTTCAGCACTGTAGACGTAACATTGTCACTCTGGTGTTCTCCAGCTTAGTGGATTGGGTTTGTTTTGAATGATCTTGCCATGAGTCATGAGATGTTGGCTAGAGTTGTGTTTTGATCTGAAGACACAATGATAGAGATACTTCTGCATGCTACGTGGTTCCTGAGAAGTGGTAGTTTTGAAGTTTACGCCGTTTTCCCTTTTCTTTTAAATGTAGTCAAACATCCAAGATGTGTTTGGCATCCAAACTTTGCTTTCGAAACGAATGGAAGTTTATGTACAACATGGTGCAAACTACGTCTAAATCATCACACACTTGCTCTTTTGGTCTCTGACACTATTCATTGTCGGAGATACAGACATCTTAGTCCTCCACGGTACAATGTATATATACAGCTTTAAACGCAATTATGTTCTGTAAATTATGCTCCAGGTGGTTTTTTTTTTCCTAAATGACCAGAGCATTCTTTTTTTCTGACTTAAATGTGTGTCGTGTGTTACATTGCAAGATTTATTGCGTTTAATTACATATCATTAAAATATCTCCCATTATAACTTCAGTAGCTTAACTAAGTTGAATAATGTAGGATATAATGAAAGTTGCAACTCTTGCTATTTGTGCATTGCATTTTGCTCCAAAAAAGTCTGGCTACAGTTAAAATGATATTTGTCATTACTATGATAAATTGTGCAACAATATGTCGAAAAATGCTTTTCTTACAGTGTTGCCAGGACTTAAAGAAACACTGACTGGCTGCACATTTCATTATAAAATGTAATTATTTTTTTAATTTGATGTGATTCAATGGAATGTGGGAGAAATTATTTGTACTCACTTCTGATAATGTTTTATCAAACTGGGGTAATGCCACCTTTGCCAACGTATTAGATTTCAGAAAAATACATATTGTTGTATTGTAAGGTACCATATTATATTATAATGTATATATATATTGTATTACATTTTTGCCGTATTGCCCAGCACTGTTCAGCCCTATAGTGTTGCTGATGGTGAATTGTGCAGAAGTGTTACTGTGACTCTCGCAGCGTTAGGTGAGCTTACGCTTTTGCTTACTCTAAGCCTTGAACTAAGTTGTGTGTGGGCCATATATTTGAGTTCCACGGCTGCACACACAGAGCAATTCAGGTTGAGCCGGTAAACACACTTGAATGTTTGAGAAAAAGGCTGTGCCTCTGACTCTGGGAGCCTGTCGGACTGAGGGAACGAGGGGGAGGGGGTGATTGACAACTTCCTGTGCTGCAGCAGAGCCCAAGCAAGGGAAGGGCCTCACTGTATGCGGAGCTGCCGGCCAAGGCCCTGGAGGACACACAGAGGAAGTGGGATAGGAAGGACTAACAGTCCTGACGAGAGGTAGGAAAAAGAAGAGTAGGAGGGGAAAAATGGTAGAAGGAATCAGTGCTTCATTCTTCTTCCACCCTCTCCTGCCTGCCTTTTTCAGGTCGATCGTCCGTATTTTGAGTCTTCAGTGTCAAATCACTGTAGAGGAATGGTATCATGTAAATATGAAATCTGTTCTGTCTATACTTGCTGCCTAAGGCATGGACAAGCCAGCTTTATGTGACACCCCTCCCCTTTAGTAGCTGCTGATGACTATGTCATATGATTTTGTATCAGTTCCAGTCCTGGAGGGCCGATGTCCAGAACAGTTTGGCGATTTCTAAACCTGGTAATTAACTGAGGAGTCGGTTCAAATGTGATTGAATAGGAAATAATGAAACTGTGCTGGATGATCCCATTTATAGTGAATTGGAAGCTGTTTGTTACAAGAATTAGTAAATATCTGCTTTATAGTTTTTTGCTCTCATTAATAAAAAGTAAAATGAAAACATTTTCTTAAGCATTGAAAAGAAGGAGATTTGTCCAGCAGAATGTGTGATTTTGCAGTAAAACAGCACTGCAATTAGCATTGTGGAAATGCATCACAGAGAACAGAGTTTATGAATTGTGCCACCTCATGCAACTGCAATATTTGATACAGTGTATCTGTAGTTAGGAACTGGAAGTCGCTTTGGATAAAAGCGTCTGATAAATGCCGTAAATGTAAATGTAAATGTAGTTTAAGTGTAAATGACAAGTCATTTTTTCCTCACTTAAATATTGTTTAGAATATTGTGTTTTTTTTATTGTTTTTTTTGCTGTTGGACATCTTAAAGGCTGGCCCTTCTTCTACCCAATCTTTCAGTGTAATCCAGTGTGGGTTCGTATTAGCTGACATCACAGAATTTGCAGTTAGTGTTCTCCTCCAAATGTGCTAAGCTGTCCAATGACATTGCATTAGTGGCGGTCTTAAAACATGCAATGGCTGGCTTCACAGTCCTAGCTAGTGGGTGGAATGGGCGACGACTAAACTGGGTCGAATATCAGGGAAAAATATTGGTGGTTGTTGCAGAATGATTGCTCGCTGTGCTTTGGCTTTCAGATTTATATTGATTTATGTTGTGTTCTTCTGTATTGTTTGGCTAGGGCTCTGCTTAGTTGGTCTGCTTTGGCCAGTGTCAGCTCCACCCCAACCCATGTCTTTTCAGGTCATGTAATGGTGCATCAATTTGCGCAAGTTGGTTGTGGTGCTGTTCAGGCAGGTCTGATTTGGATGGGACTGGTAGGGTTTAGTGGCAGGGACCTTGGCTGGTCTAAGTTAATGAAGGTGGCCCATTTGTGAAATTACCTAAAAGAGTACAAACCCGCATGCCCCCCAAAAAAAGAAACTAAAACAAAACTTCATTGCCCCCAGTTCTCTCTCTCCCTCTCTCTCCCCCACTCATTATCTGCGTGCCCTCCCCCAGTGCGCCGCTGATTGCGAGTCATTAAGCAGGCTGTATTCGCTGGGCTTGCTATGAAGGTATGCCTTTGAATCAGAGTCAGGCCACATGTGCCTTTGAAGTCTCTCTTTATCTCTACCACGCCACTAACTTTAGAGCCCTTTGATAAGATGACTGATTTTTAAGAGGGTTAGCGTTTTTGGTTAAATTTGCTGCGTCTGCTTTCTCTCTTCCCTCTTTCTCTCCCTCTCTTTCTCGTCTCTCTCTGCCCTCTTGTACTGTCCCTTCTTTTCATTCTCACTCGGTTTCTCTCCTTTTTCTCTCCCTCTCGGGCCATTGCGCTTTCTGGTCTGCTGTGTAAACATTCGAAAAAGGGTCTGTGTTTTTAATTATCTCCAGCATGCCTGGTGCAGCTATCCTCCTAAACATATTTTTAAATCATGTTGGCTCGGGCTGTGTGCAGCGCTGTGAGGGACGCCTGTATTATTTTTGGCCCGCAGTTCTGAGGGCTTTGTATGAACATGAAGGGGAAGCTCTCGGCCAGGCCAGGTCGGTCCAGGCCGGGGCTGAAGCCTGCGGAGCGTGAGGGCCCCGCTCGGGCCACTGTCCCAGGACTCCTGTTCAACCTGCACTGCTACAGCTTGACCTCATGTCGCACATAGAAAACTAGAAGAGCTTGGTTTGGCTGGCACTTTGTCTCGCCCTCGATGAGAACGGCAGTCAGAGCTCATGACATCCATCTTTGAAAAAAAAATTAACTTTCTTTTGTCATCGTTCTGATAGATTGCAGCACAGTACTCAAAGTGTAGCATACAAATGTACCGTCTCTCTGGGTGGATTAGACCTGGCTAATACAAGTCTACACTTATAGACTTATGACAGCTTATAGGTGTTTTAATGACCTTCAGAATATGTTTATGTTCTGTTTTCCCTGTTCAAAGATTTATTTTGAAAAAAGCTGATGAAAAAGTACCTGTTTGTAATACTTGTCTTTTAACCTATGCGTAATACTCCTCTGTAAGCACCTTTACCTTATTTGCAAGCATGCATACATGTTGTGTGTATGTGTGTGTGCATTTATGTGTATGAGTGTGTGCCTGTCTATGTCTGTGGATGTGAGAGTCTGTGTTTGCAGTCCACCTGGTAGGTGGTGGTTTGAGAGCCGGTGGTGGTTGAGGGAGACATTGCAGCCAAAAGGAAGCGGCACACACAGACTTTCAGCCACTAATCAGTGAAGCCATGTCCTATCCGGCCAGGCTGTTTGCCTGCTTGCCTATGTGTCTGTCTGTCCGTGCAGCCCACCTCCACAGGGAGCTGCCTGTCTGCACAGCTCTTATGTTTTGTGTCTCGCGAGTCCGCCAGAGTTTTCATTGGAGCGCAGCCTGGGAGGGAAAGGCTTAATTTTCTGTTCACATGCTGGCTGTGGACCTGTAGCCAGGCTGAAGAGGGAAGGAGAGACGGAGGGAGTTTGTGTGTATGTGAGAGAGAGTGAGAGAGTGAGAACGAATCTTCATTGACTCTTAGACTAGCTGAAACAGGGCAGTGTTTCAGGACGTCCTCTCTGCTCTTACCTGGCTTTGGGACCGTCTGGCATGGCGCTGGGCAAAACCTGCCCTCATTTCCTTTCTGTCTGACTACACACACACACTCTCTCTCGCTCTCTCCGTCTCTATAGCGTTTATGGTGACACCTAAATGGTGGAAAGGAAACACCAGTGCAACTTCATCCTTTCTGATACTGATGTCAGGATCCAGGTCTCCCATAGATTGAGTACCAATGTGATACCAGGCATTTTGTAGTAGAAGGTACAGTAAAATTTAATGTACCATAGTAGAGGCACTTACACACATACATTCTTTAGCATTGTGTGGATTTAACAATTAATTTGTTCTAGAAAGTTGCCTATTACAGTTTTCTTATTTGAAACAACAAAGAAGGTAACAAGGTAGCACACAGACAGCCGTGTGGGGACAAAACCAAAGTCACTGACTATATCGCCAGTGAGATAGAATTAATAAGATTAGTGTCAGCCCCAATATCCATCCAGTGTATTGGACTGGTGCATCATTATCTGGTGGCATGAGCAAGCTTGTGGCTCTTGCTGGAGCTTGACAAACTAAAGAAGGACAAAGAGAGCATGATGAATAACTTTTTCCTTTGTCATGATTTACCATAACCACTTTTTTGTGGTCCCATTAATAGGGTTCTTGAAAGCTAATTAATTACAGAGACCCGTCTTTTTTTCCGCCAGAAAGAGAATTGACTATAGTGAGTACATGCCTTTAACCAAGGAGGTACTCTATAGCTCTCTGCCTAATGATGATGTCATGGACCAGCACTTTGGGTTTTGTGTGTGATGGCCAAAAATCCAGCAGGCTGGAATCATTTAGAGCCTCTCTAATAACAGAGAGACTTCAGAGAGGTTTCTACAAATCCTGCTGCCTGGGGGCTTTTTTTTTTTTAATTTCATACTGAAGTTGAGCCACGTCACATCAGTTTGACTACACTGATGTGTGTGAGAGTGTGTATGTGTGTGTGTATGTGTGTGTGTGTGTGTGTGTGTGTGTGTGACATGTTGTGTGTAGCTGCGGAGCGGTGCCAACAGCCCATGAGATCATGGAAAACTGTGCTTACTCAATGCAGCACCTGCCTGCTGGCTGTCTTTATCTTGTCTTGAACACTGGACCACACATCATCCGTCTTCACCTTCCTTTCCTCTCTGTCTCCTACACATCAGGCTTGACTCGCGGAGCACTTTGCTGTAACCACAGCAGATCTTTTTTTGCCTCTTGTTTGTCTGTCCTTATATTATAGGTTTATGGGTTTGATTAGGTATCTTTGTCTTTTTGCCACAGACCGCAACCGACAGCTCCTCCAATTCCTCCCAGAAGAAAGAGCAGGCCATACAGCCTCTGGCCACGTCAACCTTCTATGAGCCTCCCCGTCATCACTGCATCCTGGGTCACTTTCATGAGCAGTACAGGACCTCAGACCGCTACTTCCTGGACCAAGTGGGTGACAGTGACTTTTATGTAAAGAGAATTGATTAAAAAAAAAGAGAGATAATTAGTAGGAACCACCAAAACCAATAGGGAATCTCCAACTCTAACAGTGTAGCATTGATATAATTTAAGTAGTTTTTCTGCTTCTCCTGTAAAATAAATCTTACAGTTCCACAGTGATTGACAATCAGATAAAGTATTTTTAATTCCTGGGGTCTGTTTTTACTATATATCAGCCAATTTATTATTTATCATTAGCATTCTTAAAGCAGTATTGATACACATACAAACACATACACATACAAACAGGGCTTAAAAAACGTTTTTGTCCAAAAATCTAATTTATTCAAGTTCCCCACTTATCCAGATGTAGATGATCAGCCAAGACATGTTGGCTTGTTTAGCTATT
Organism: Brachypetersius altus; assembly: GCA_037974465.1. Lineage (NCBI taxonomy): Eukaryota > Metazoa > Chordata > Actinopteri > Characiformes > Alestidae > Brachypetersius > Brachypetersius altus. The sequence goes on from JBBPDB010000146.1 coordinate 6,086,501, forward strand.
ACATCTCTATAATACAGCCCTAAAACTTCTCTCAGTCCACATCTAGTTCTTCACTGCGGTGGCACAGACTTGATGTGATGTAGGACAGTATGACTAAAGCGGTGTTGTCACTTTTTTTGCAAATGTACAGCAGCAAGATTTGACTATTGCAGTTCTCAAGGCCTATCGATGAGACCAAACCCTATAGCTTGGATACTTGGGTATGTACAGAAGTCAGCACAGTGGGAGATCAAAGTTCAGTACATTTAAGCAACTCCTGCCATTGAGACAGCCAGGACAGTCACTAAACAGTTTTTGCTATAATGGTGTGAATGTTGCCTCAACTTCACTGTATAGCTGAACTTGCAGGCATCTGTTTTCGACTTTTACAAGCCACATCAGGAGAAGGAGTGCTGATCTAGAATATGTCTATGTGATAATGGCTGTCATAAAAATGGAAAAATCTGGTCCAAGATCAGCCCTCATTACAGTTTTTTTGTAAACGCCAGCCCTGTTGTCTGAAATGTTTCTTTGTAGCATTGAAGTTTTGTTCATTTTTATGGCTCATAAACAAGTCATACTAAGCCACATCAATATCCACAAGTCTGCGCCACCTTGATGAAGAGTTGAATGTGGTTTGAGTGAGTTGAGAGAGGTTTTATTGTTTTACAGGAAAGAATATTTAGACTATTTTATAACTTCTATTGCTTAACAAATGTAACCCTAGTGCTCAACTAAAAGTTAGAATGGAGGGAAAATGTGATTTTTCTCCCAACTCTTCCTTAAATGGCATTACTGTTTATTTCTGTTGTTACTTTGTTTGAATTGTTTTGCTACATTAGTTGGAAATCGGAAAACTCTTTGTTAAGTTTTAAGAATTCGAATAATTTCGAAGTTCTTACAAAGCATATTAAATCTTACAAATTTTCTTAAACTTAAACATATTCTATCCTAAAAGAGAAAGTAGCTGGATAGTAAGTCCACATATCAGCCATTACAGTTTGAAGTCTGGAATTTGCTTGCTTTAATAACAGACACAACTTCTTAGGCTCATCTTCGTTTTTGTCTTTTGGTCAGGCGGTGCCGAAATTCCCACGGCATGTCAGTTTCCTGGATGAGGAGGAGGAGATTGTGCGCATCAACCCACGCGAGCGCACCTGGCTGACGGGCTATGAGGACTATCGGCACGCAGCGGCTCGTGACCGCTTCATCCATACTGAGGATGTGGACTCGTACGTGCATTTCGCCAAGAGCGAGCCACCGTCCAAACATGACTACAACTACCCCTACACACCCAGCCACTCAGATCTGGGCCACAAGAGCCTGCGCGGGGGCTCAGAGGGTGTTGTGGTGGCCACGCAGCCGGTGGCGTTTAAACCCAAGGGCAAACGACGGAAAGAGGATGGCGAGCGCTCGCGATGCGTCTATTGCCGGGACATGTTTAACCACGAGGAAAACCGGCGTGGACAGTGCCACGACGCGCCTGACCCCATCCGGACCTGCGTGCACCGCGTCAGCTTCATGTGGTGTGCCGACAGCCTGCTCTATCACTGCATGTCGGACCCTGAGGGTGACTACTCGGACCCCTGCTCATGCGACACAGGCGACGAGCGCTTCTGCCTGCGCTGGCTGGCCCTGCTGGGCCTGTCTCTGCTGGCTCCGTGCCTCTGCTGCTACCCGCCGCTGCACGCATGCCACCGCTGCGGTGTGGCATGCGGCTGCTGCGGTGGCAAGCACAAGGCCGTCGGGTAGCCCCTTGCAAACTCCCCCTCCCACCAACCCTCAAAACTACATGTGGAACACACACAGGCATACGTATATACTATGGATGGACATTTCAACCACTTTTGCAAATGTCAACATTTTTAAATTAATAGTGAATGATCTGGAAGTTATGTTACGTACATCAACATTTACATGACATTACACCACACGCCATGCCACATTTTTCCTCCTCCATTTTACTGAATAATTGATGCCACAGTCAGGGGCCGAAATCATACACCGCTGCAAGTCCTCGCTCATTTCAGTTTGACCGTCAGAAACACCAACAATTGTCTAATTTAGATCTTTAAAATATAGAACTCAAATAGAAAACGAAAAATGGCACCCTACAACAAGAAAACACAAGTGTGTATTATTAGTTCTTTTTTAATTTCATCTTATTTTATTATTTTTAGCAGTTGCAGTTAAAACAATTCTGAAAGCTGGGGGTGCCGTATTTGAACAAGAAATATGTTATGAAATATTTATTATGTTATGAATGAAAACATTGCAAAACTATTCCAGTCCACACTTTATTTCAGTGAACAAATAGTGAATGAGTTTGGAAACTGCTTTAACTGAAGTTACCATGTCCATCCGTAGTACATACACCCTTTGGGGCGCCGGCACGGAGGAAGCAGGAGGAGGAAGGACACGTGTAGGGGCTTCTTGTGGCTTTTTTTGTTTGTTTCTTTCATGTCAATCTCAGCTCTATTCCAGATGGACAAAAAGAAAAAATGGTGCATTAAACTGGCTTGAAAATTGTTTCTCTCATTATATATATATATATATATATATATATAATATGAGAATATATATATGTGTGTGTGTGTGTGTGTGTGTTTGTGTGCGCGAGCGAGTGTGTATGCGTGTTTCTGTGTGCGTCCCTTTTCTTTTCTCTTCTTCTAGATGTTTCTCCTCAGTTTTTTGTGAAAGAAAAAAAGAAATGGCTCTTTTTCAACCCTTCGGAGCCTACTTCTCATGCATTACTTATGCAGGTACTTTATATTTTTACACTGATTTTACGTTTCGAGAACTTGAATTGTTTGTTTTTAACGTGTGCTTGGATTTGAGAGTCTGGGGGTTTGCCATGGCCAGCGAAGGGAAGAGTCTGTAGAGCAGTGTGATCTATCTGAAGCCCTCTAAACACATACAGAACAATAACATTGAGATTAGCCTGAGACACTAAACCTGTAGTGAGGTTGACAGTGTGCTTGCGTGGGACGAGTCTGTAGGTGTGTGTGTGTATGTGTGTGTGTGTGTGTGTGCGTGTGTGTGTGTGTGTGTGCGTGTGCGTGTGTGTGTGTGTGTGCGCGCTCGCTGAAGCTTGCATGTGCGTTGTAAAGGAATGAGAACATTGTATCACAGCATAGTATTGTTATTGTATTTAAGCCAAATTTACATAAGCTGCATTGTGAGTATATGTAAATACTGTATACTCATATGTATATGTTTCAAATTAATTATTATTATCACAGCCACCTTTGTTCCGCAGACAATGGACATTTTACTTTCTGTTGATAAGAACGACGGATGAGGAGGTCTTTTTGAATCACCACGATTAATATCCAAAGATCTTTTTTTTGTCATATTTATTTTCTCCGTCAATTGAATCACCAGCCAAAGGGAGGGAAGCGAGGACGCATAGTTTGGCTTCTGCTGGAGAAGCCCAAGTCATGAGAGAGGGGAAGGATCACTCAGCTGGAGCTGCGTAGATTCCTTCGTAACGCGCTTAGAGGGAAGGCGCAAAACTAGTGTCTGCTTTTCCTTCTCTGACATATGACTCATAACACTTGTCAGAGGAGTGGAAGACGTTTTCTCCTTGAATCGTTTCCAAAGGTGGTCCTGTTCTGTAGGAAGCCAAAAAAAAAGAACAGGATGTTGGAAACAAACACAAAAAAAGTAAATAAGCTCGCACATAGGGTGCTTAATAGTGGACCGTTTGCCAAAATCTCTGGTTTCTTCATCACTATAATATTACTCAAAGCCTTAATTTCGGTGAAAACGACGCGATAGTAGCGTCGCCCATAAACGCTTCTGAGTGCGACACGGGGTTCGACTCGTGAACACTTTCGCTCGTAGGACAGACACGCGTTCCTGTGCGTTCTTTTAAATAATCAAGAGAAAGTGATGAATATTTTTCTAATTTATTAAAAAAGAAAATGGACACTCCCATTCAATGAGCCTTTTTTAATCAAGAGAATGTGTTTAAAAGTAGAAGGAATAATAATTTAAAACAAATAGCATCGTACAATCCGGGAGGCAGCTCTGGTACGTGTGTATAGTCTGTCTTGGGACACTCGGACCCGCCTGCCCCACGAGTGACACTGCAGTCATCCAGTCGGCTTCCCCACCACCGGCTTTGTTTATGTCAGCTTACGTGAACCATCCAGTGACAAAATACTACTTGGTTTAGCTAGTAGAGTCGTATGTGCACGATTCCCTGTCAATGAATGTACAGTACATGGGTGTAACATCTGTAACATCTGTAACATCTGAAATCCACCTCAGAAACGTGCTGCCGGAGGCGTCCCTTAGAGCAATGACCAAGAAACGCAAAACAATCAGAACTATACATTGCCCACCGAGAGTTTGGGGACCCCTAGCTTTTCTGATTGTTTTTCTATATGTTAACAAAGTAACCTCAGATTAGTGCACATTGTTGCATTTAAACAACTTTTCATTTGTGCTAGAAGGGAAAAATTATTAATTAGGCAAAACCCAATTTGTATCAAGGAAGATGTTTCGATGAACATGAAGCAGGGTGTCCCCACGTTTGGATGGGCAATGTGTAGCCGCACTTCTGTGTTTGAGCATGAAAAGATGGAGCGTCTCTGTCAGTGCGTGTCTGAGGTGATGGAGGAGGGTTGTCCACAGAGAGGTTTCAGCTGTCACCGCATCCTTCGTCCACCGCAGGTCCCTCCTGGCTCTCCGTTGGCTTCTGCAATACTGGCATCACCTTCTTCACCAAGAGCCCGGTTTACCTGTGGTTTTTAAAAAAAAAGTGGAAAAGTTAACCAAAAGCATTCTGTCTGTATGTCTGTCTTGGTGCAGCGTCGCTCTACTACACACATTTTACCTGTTTAAAAAAGTGCCTGAAGCGTATTGTTAATCTATCTCCTTGTATACTAAAAACAAACAAACAAAAAACATTAAATAAACCCTATTGTATTGATTAATTTTGTTTTTTACAATAAGAATTTTTACCTCTGTAAAAAGCAAAAAAAAAATCTATATCAAGTGTATGATGTACATCTTTATTTTTATTTTTTTTTTATCGTTTCTAACATGTATGATCGATGTAGCTCTTTGTTTTGAAGAAAGGATGGAAAGAAAGAAAGTACTTTGTAAATACCGGTAGATCATATCAGAACTACCAGAAGTGTGGCCTGGCCAGTAAGTAGTTCTACATGTGTGTCCTAGATCCCAATAAAAAACAAAAAACAAAATGCAAAACAAGAAAAAAAAACCAGGAGAAACCCAATCTGGCCTGTCTTCGTGCTGTGTTGGTGAGTTGTTTACACTTATTGGTGGAATAGTAATTAAAAAACAATAGTCTGGAAAAAAATATACACAATTTTACCATTGTGCCACGTGTATTCCATCAGAACTTCTTTTAGTACAGTTTAACTAAAGACCTTTAGTTAAACTGTACTAAAATAGCAATGCAGCTCTTACCTCGCCAGTCAGCAAACTACCTGCTTAAATCATGTCTCAGATGATGTTGAACTGAAAAGTAATCTCAGATAGTCTTGCCAGTGGGTTTCTTGGCACTATGGTCCACTGTTATTTATCAGTAGAGAGTCAAACCATAGACAAATGTACCAAAAGACAATATCTGCTATTACTGTTTTTCAGCTGTGCAAACTTTGTCCACCAAACATGCCTTAGTTAATCGATTATATGTGATCATGAAAGTTTTTTTCCAGACTATACCTTTAATTCACTTCTCACAAAGGGCTGATGTCCTTCAGTAAAATGTTAATCAATAAAAAGGGCTGGTGGGTGGTGGGTGTACAGAGATGCCTTTTCCCCAAATGGGCCTCTTTACCTCAGCCCAGCCATGTGAAAGCCATAGAGGACACGAAGCTGTTTCACTCAGGATGTTTCTGGAAAAGCATATGGATCATTATCAGGGAAAGGGGGGAAGAAAAAAGGGGAGTGGGTGGGGGTTGGGGGTCTGAGTGGGGAAGAATGTCCCCAAAGGCTTGGCCTGCTCTGCTGCTCGGTGACTGCAAATAGCATCAAACTCCACATGTGCAAACATTTAAGACGTATTTTCTCGTAATGAGGTCACTTTTTTCCCTCCTGCTTGCTTCTCTTGCTTTAAAGAAAGGAAGTTATTCCTTATTTCTTCTGAACGCCTTTCTGCTTCCAACTCAGAACAGAGTTTTTAAGAATTCAGGTCATGGAGGCTCGTTATGCGAGTCTTTTCAGGCCTATGCATGACATCTATAGCATACACTTAACAAACCAGAGCAAACCAATTGGATTCCCTAAATAATCTTTTGACAATTCTGATAAAAGAGATGTGCAAGTGTGAAGACCCTTTTTTAAAGTTAAAAGAACTTCTCCATAATATAACATCAATTAAAGACTTGTCTTACGACAATAGCACCAGACCAAGACCAAGAACCATTTATAAACCTTTTTTTAAAGAGTGTAGCTCCTGTATACCAGAGCCTGGATTTGAGTCATGCAAGCAGGTGATGAATGTTCACAAATGGTCGGAAGAGCCAGTAACCCACTGTCCCCCACAAACCCTTCACTCTGACTACAATGCTTTGGAAAGCAGAACATCAAGGCAGACCTAAAGATGTTGCTTTGGCCCCAGATTTCCTGTCTGGTGGGAGGGTGAGACAGCTGTCTGAGCCGCCTTCCTGTTTGCCTGTTTGGGCTACTTCTCCACCTGTTGTTTACGTCCTGCAGCGGGTGGTGTGTTGTTAGGAAGGGGGCTGAGTGTCCGGTCAGACCCTACTGCACTGTCCGGGTCTTAAAGGTCAGAGTTTACGGTCCGCTGCCTGACCAGTGGACCTCTTGACCTGCTGGAGAGACTTCTTATCCAGCAAATTCAGCTTGCACCATGTGCCATCATCTTCCTCTCGATTCCCAGTAAAATCATTCAGTTATTCATTTATAACCGCTCACTTTAGCTCTAAACTGCTAAAATAGTTCCAGATGTAACAGTTGTCACTGATAAGTAAATGATAATTCTATATTATTTATTTGTCACTTGAAGCTCAAACAGGTGGACAAATTGTTGAAAAGAGAAGTCTATGTTTTGTAATTGATCACATTACGAAGAAAAGAAATTTTGCAATTAGAATCTGAAGACGAGTTATTGTTTTGTGTGTCTAGCTTTGCCATATTACCATTTTTTGATTGAAAAAATAACACTGTCAGTATGGACTGTAAATGGGGTCAATTGTGCTTGCCTTGTCATTAATTAACATTCAGTGTATTGGTGCCAAGGAATCTTAAATCTATCCCTAAATGTAAATCTAACCCTAACCTTTACTTCAAACCAAACCAATATATTATTATTATTATTATTATTATTATTATTATTATTAATAATAATAATAATAATAATAATAGGTTACATTTATATAGTGCCTTTCACAAACCCAGTGTATCTTTACATAGCAAAAAAACAACATAATTAACATTTTGGAAAAAGTCCATACATAGCCTGAAAATAGGCTTTAGTGCTTGAATCATAATCTCATATTTCAGTTATTAATCTTAAATCGTTATTCCATAACTGATCTGAATTATTCAGAAATGACTGCAATTAATAAGCAAGTTATGTAAATTAGGAAATCAAGAAATGAAAGTGTGGATACACTTAGAAGGTTTAAGGTATTTCCTGGAGTTCATTTAGTATCCCTGTTTAATAAGACTCCTCATAAAGAGTTTGTAAATGGTTTAAATATATAAATATATTTTGCCTATAAGCTCCTTGAAATAATCAATAAATGGTCACAACACATGAAAAATAAATAGTGACTTATTGCTTGCCAAATGATTCTTGCTCACATCCATTTGTGAAGCTTAGATCTCATTACAGCTTAGATCTCATCCTCTTCAGCAATTATTAATCAGATTCAACATCTCACTGGTGCCCTTTTTATTTAGGTTGTAATTGCTTATTAACACTTTTAAGGTATTTATGACCTTGTGAATAAACCATTTATAAAGCTTATATGGATGAGTCTTATTGTATAGTGGCTCCATAATTCAGTGAATGTAACTGCAGTTTATACACAATAGATCAGATGCAGTTAGATATGCTTGGTAGGAGAGCACACAGCATCCCTGAAATTCAGTCCCTGATGTGTGTCTTCTCCTCCGGTTGACCCTCCTGCCCCCTCCTTCATGCTGCTGTTGCTTGTGTCCCGCTTCCCTGTGAGGGAACACTGTAGTACACAACACGTAGCAGGATGTTATTGCACAAAGATAACAGTCTCGGGCCCCCACATCCTCTGCCTGGACAGGGAGGAGCCGCCACTTTCCCACAGTGGTCAACCAAGGCCACCACACCCCCGCCTGCCTTATCAGCCCATCGCTGTCCACCCGCGGGCACAGTGGCACGCACTGGATGGACACACACAGACAGAGGGGGACATACAGAGACAGAGAAAGAGTGCAGGGCGTGGGGGTGGGAGGGGGTTAAGAGGCTTTGACTCTTGTCCGAGTCTGGCTGGACATCCGTGTCTGACCATGCCATACAAAACGCCCTCTATTTTGCCCTCCGTCTTTCAAAAGCCACTTTGGTTTCCCCTCACACCAGAGCAGCTTTCAGAAACTAGAACGTCTGTTTTGATCTGTGCTGCTTATTTCCCTCTGCTGTGCGTGAAGCGGCAAATATTGCTCAGGCCTGCTCCAGCCAGTTTGCAGCTGACTCAGTTTGGAGCAAAAGAGGCTATAGACCTTGCAGCTCAATGCGGGCCCGCAGGGAGAGGAGCTGGACTCAGTGGACTCTTTCTTTCAATAACACGAATGCCAAGAATCACTTGTTTTGCTTAATCTCTCACTCACTCTCTTGGAGGCAAACCTTCTGCACTTCAACCTTTTTAAATCTGAAGACTCCACATATGGCTCCACTCTTCAGTTTCTCACACTTGTAACAACATTACTTGTTTCATAGTGACAAAATCATTCATTGTAATCACAGAATGATACATGTAAAATGTAAATCTTTTATTATCTAAATCTAATAATAAAAAGATTAAGGCTTAGAAGTCACAGCCATAACACAAGCATGTTGTTATGTGATGAATTATTTCTCATCCGCAGCTCTTTGAAACAAGTAAAACCATTCTGACAGGAATGATGTTTCTAAGCATATTCTAACCACATATGTGCTCATCTCTACAAGACGAGATATTTTAGATATTTGAATTAGATGCAAAACTTGTGCACAGTCTTGTTTGGTGTAAAGAACAGATGTACCTGGAAATTACCATGGAAAAAAGTGCTGACCTGAATCTGTTGATGCAGAATGCCAATCAACTGTATATACCAGCAGTTAATTGTTCAATTATGCGATTACATGTAGTTGTATTTCAAATCTGGGTTGAATCTATACATCACCGGTAATGAACTTAAGCCAAGGGTTCAAGGTGTTTAGCTAAAGCATACTAACCGTGCTACACCGAATGGTTTATCTTAATGGAAGTGCGTGTGGATTTGGCCTGTTTGGAGCCAGCTGAAATTAGAAAAGGAAGATGCAGTTTGCTCTCCAGATCTCCTTCCCCTAGCTCTGTGCTTTCTCCCACACACTCCCTTGAACGGATGATATCATTTCTGGGCGTAAGAAGGCCTAATGGAGTAGCTCTGCTATGTCTCCTCCTTTCCCCCTGCAGATGTGTGTGAGGGAGTGAGAGCAGGGTTCCATTCCCTTCCTCCCGCCATGTCTTCCAGCCCAAACCAGGGAATAATTATGAAAACGAAAATAATTGTTGGCGGGATCAAACCCGAAGCTCGTCAAAGGCCTGCTTTTGATTGGATTTGGACTTTGCAAAATGCTCTGGGCTAGTGTATGTGTGTGGGGGGTGGAGGTTGGGGTAGATTTGACAGATCTTATTGGGGCCTAATTTAAACGGGCCCCGGCGTGTCTGGCTGCCTCCCTTTGTTTACATGGCTGAAATCTGAAACAAATGTGAACATGATACCCCTCTGTCCCCTGCACAGCTCCATACACTGCCTTGCTGTTAGGGTTTAGGCTGTGTGTGCGTGTTTGTGCACGTGTATGCTCACTTCCCCCTGCTCTCTTCAGTCCTCTCCTCATCAAAACCAACCAACAAACACCACCATTAACTCCAAACGCTCTTCCTAAGCGAAGCTTTATATAACAGGCCATTGACTCTTTCTGACCCTGACCCCTATTCATCACTCTGTATACAGTGAACAGTGCACAGAAGGCTAAAACCATCTCATGTTGTCTAAACAGTCTCTGGGAGGACAGCTATGTCCATGTATCGTTTTAGAGGGTCTCTATTTCAGAACAGATAAGCCATTCCTTTGGACCCACATTTCACAAAGCACAACACAAGGCTCTCTAAGTTACACCTGTGCTTTGTAGGTCCTTTAATAGTTAACTTTAAATAACATTCAGTGCTGTTCAAAAACCAAAATTGGTTAAGGCAACCTAAAATCACAACTGACCTTAAATTGTTAGCTCAGTTTTATGGTTGTAAAATATAACATATAAAAACTAGCTGCAAGCAGCAATGAAGGGCCCAAGCACCACCACTGAGAACATCTAATCAAAACAACCCCTGAACAAGAATTCCAATGGACCACAGAGTGAACAGACACTTTGACATCCTCTGTCAGAACACCCTCTCTTGATGATTCATGTCAAATTTGGTGGTTAAGTGGTCAACAGTCTTGGTCCAGTTCACAAAATGAGTGTTTTCAAACAAAAAATATCAAAAAGACAGAAAATCACCCTATTGGGTGAATGACACATACTTTTTGTTCGTTCTCAGAATGGTGTCCCAAGTCCATGTACCGAGTCTGGTTTAGACACATCACACCGTTGCTTAGTTCTGTGATAGGCAAATAGTCTTTAGAGCCCACAAGTCTAAGACAAACGGTTCAAATGTCACAAGCAAAACTGTTGCCTGTTAATGGTGCTAGAGAAATGGATAAATTGACCACAGTTTTGGTCCTGGATACTCTGGATTGTCCTCTATTAGTGTGAACAATTTCATCAACCAAAGACCCACACTGAAGAAGGTATAATGACACTCTAACAATTGCAATAGATGCCTACACCTTTAATGTTTGGCTCCTCATATCATGCTTCACCTTCCAATCATCAAGGAAAACTTTAGCTAACAGATCTTTCCTGATAATGTCTTGAAAACATGTCACTGTATTGTAGGAAAACGCATTATGATTTCTGATTCATGTTGCCATTGTGCTTTGCCAAATCTTAGTGGAATGAATCCAACAAACAGTGAGATTTGTCAAAGCTTGTTAGCTTTTATTTGGACCATGCATCCACACATACACACATGCACACACACAAACACACAAAATCCACATCAGATTCAGTCGATAAGGATATAGACAGTTATTGGGTTGAACTCATGATTGTGTTAAATCCTCTGAGCAGTGGGTTTTGTAGCCTCCACTGAGTGTCCTGTATTCACACTAAAATGACCCTTTCCAGATTCTTATGGTCAATCACAATCAAAATGTTTGGAATGATCTACTTCTGTCTACACTAAAAGATTCTTATCGGTGTTTCAGTTTAAGTAAATATTAAACAGCATTCATTCATTCATTCATTGACATTGTCACCGTTTACCCTTCAACTCTGACAAAGCCCTGGATTCCTGAAGGCCTGACAAATGTCAAAACCCAGCCTTCCCAGTCTACTCTCTGTTTTTTTAATGCCTTAGAGAGATGTTCTCCCTATGGCTCTGGTACTGAGAAATCACATTCTCAGGCCATGTGATCTCACCACTACCATCTGGTTGAGCACTGGGTCTAAGATGTTTTCATATCTATAGAAAAAATGGTGTTTCAACAAACACCAAAAAAAATCATGTGGTCATTAGGTAGCTGATATATTAATATTCCTACATATATATGCATGGAAGCTAACACCTGCACATTTAAATGACATCATAAAACTGGCAACATCATCCAAATACCCCGCACAAGCCAGCAAGCTCTCAAGTGTTTTTGCAATAGTGGTTTTGCAATAGAGGGCTAATTGGAGTAGCTGATGTTGTGGTATAAAATTGTTGAATGCATAATTATAGTAGCATCGCTGTGTTTATGTAACTTAATGACCTCAGTTCAATATGCAGGGGTGTTAGCGTTCTTGTAGCATGTATGTAGCAATATTTATATTTTGACTTCTTCATTATCTTGTTATTCAGAAGCCCAGTGAAGAAAGGCTTTTTTGGTTTACAAAAACAGACAAAAATGCCTTTCTCATGAAGTCTTTATTTCAAATCTAAAGTTAAAATATTAATAATGCTAAATACATGCTTCATGAAAGCTAGCACTCCAGCATATTGAATTGAGGTCAATAAGATACATAAACATATAGATACAACTATAATCAAAAATCAAAATCAAAACCCAAAGAACCACTTGGTTTCATTAATCAAAAGCTGTATCATGACACACACACACACACACACACACACACACACACCAAAATGTGGATGTGTAGCATATATATTATTCACATTGTCAATAATAGTGAAAGTTTCTGGAAGGGATCATATATAGCTTTAATCTTGGACATTGTTCCTTCACGTCTAAATAGGAGTCAGACTGCAGTACACGAGTGTTGCTGGTGATCCTGGACAATAGGAAGAGCTCTGTGCTGGGCTGGAAGAGTTTAACCCCCATTTCTCTGGTATTGAGACGGTCATGGTTGAAGGCCAGGCAGGCATTGTGTGACAAGCAGCTATAAAGCCACTCTTCCACCTCACCCTTGCCACTCTTCTACTATTCCAGGCACGGAAACTGTGCCTCTTCCTCTGCTGGTTCCACTCTTCCATGCCACATTTACATTTCCTTATTCTTTGTCCATCTGCCTTTGGTCTTTTTTCCCTCCTAAACTCCCTCTCTTTCTTTCTCCTTTCTTTTTTTTTCTTGCTGAGGCTTTCTCTGTTTATGCTCCAAAAATGACTTCCTTCCTTCCTTTACAAGCAGTCCCCTGGAGGCCTGGGGGAGGTGTGGTTGACAGTCTAGCATGTAATTACGCCCCCCGCCACCCCTCTGCTCAAACTTCAGGCACATTTGCTGCAGTCTGCATGCCACCTTTTTTCTTTTTCTTCCTGAACTCCCAAAAAAGTGCAGTTCCTGCAGTCTTATCTTTGGATCAAAGTGACTGGTGTGACTTCAAATGTTTTTAATGTCTTTTAAACTTGCATACAAAGCTTTAAGGTCACAAGGACATTACACTGCGCTACCTTCTGTGTCTTTTATTTCTTTTTGGAATCTTTAATAGATACAGCTATACATTATAGTTTTGTAGTGTAATGGTAACTTCACCATTCCTTGAAGCAAAGTGCATTTGAAGCACAACATTTTACACCCTTATCCTGGTTCTTTACACCCTTAACCTGGTTCTTTACACCCTTAACCTGGTTCTTTATACCCTTAACCTGGTTCTTTACACCCTTAACCTGGTTCTTTAAACCCACAACCTGGTTCTTTACACCCTTATCCTGGTTCTTTACACCCTTATCCTGGTTCTTTACACCCTTATCCTGGTTCTTTACACCCTTAACCTGGTTCTTTACACCCTTAACCTGGTTCTTTAAACCCCTAACCTGGTTCTTTACACCCTTATCCTGGTTCTTTACACCCTTATCCTGGTTCTTTACACCCTTAACCTGGTTCTTTAAGGGTTCCTTAGGAAAAGCAATGGCTATCCATGAAACTGTAACAGAACAAAGAACCATATGAATGTAAAAAGTTCTATTTGGTCCAAAAATGGTTCTTAAACTTGTAACAATACTGGAACAATTCTATAGCCACTTCAAAATATCACAAAAGTATTTACAGGAATCTCTCTTTTAATAGAAAACCATTTAAAGAGGCAATTACAAATGCAAAAGGTTCTTGAAGTGTTTGTAGATCTGTATATAACCTTTGACTTTACTAAGGAAACCTTGAGCTACTTTTTAGGGATGTATAATGAAAAAACTGTTATAAGCTTCTAACCTTCTATCACACCAAAAGGTTTCTGTTATTGTTGTGAATTGACATTTTTGGCATTCTACAGAAATCATTTTGCTTCCCTTGATTTTTATGCGCTGTCTTGATAATAAACATGCCAAAAAAGCTCTTTGGTACGATGCCATAGAAGAACAAAATCTTTCAACAGATGGTTCTTTGAAGAACTGTTTTTGTGCATGATGGCGAAGAAGCTAACTTACCTAGTGTTAAGATTCCAAGAAGAACCTTAAGAATGAGAGTAAAACCTTTCTATTATGCAAAAGGTCTTTAAGGTTAACTGCCACATCTCATTCATTGAAATGTTCTTCTGGGAACTAAAAGTGGTTCTTCAAAAGCTTCACTCTTTTTGGCAGCTTTATTTTTAAAAGCGTACATTGACAAATTCCTACTCTCATTATATATTTAGGGCAACATTCAGTTGTCCTTGGGTGACTGGTTCCACTCGGCAGTTGCTGAGGAGAATGCAGCAGCATGTGTGAGGAATTCACTGCACTTCCGCTGTGACTGGAGCTTCAAAGCCCAGCACAATCTGACACGGGCCTCCAGAAACCCAACTCTCTGCACTCATCTACAGCCACCTCCCATTCATTACATTCATCTTACACATTCATTATCAAAGGAAATGACACCACTATCGCCTCTGTGCATGACGGAGACACATGCAATGCTGATATTGTAAAACATCACGAGTTATTAGTGGCAGTCTGGTAAATCCTTTCCACTTTCTTCCAGTGCTGCACATGCCTAAAATGGAGTTTCCACAAATACAAACCCTTAAATGCATCGCCATCTTGTGGATGGTCGAGGAAGTGACGGAAATAGACACAAACGATCAAGACCGAAATACTTAACATATTATCTACGATATTTTATATGTATATAACAGGTCACACAGGTAACCATGTGAAACTGCATGTATAATAGGAAAGAACAAATTAAGGGAAGGTAAGATGCCGCTATTAGACCTGTGGAGCTGAGTGAGACCCTTTTCTCCTGTAATGTGTTGCAGATCATAAAAAAGTTTGAAAGTGTCATTCAAGAAGCTTACCATACATGATTTAGGACATCGGGAGACAACACCACAGATATCCAGAATCCAGTGATTTCAACTGTTCGACTTTTCAGCCATGACTATATAAATTTGACTTATTAAGGGTTTTTATGGAATGCAATGATACAAAATATTTTTGCACGATTATGAAGGTAATATTCACAACATGGGTGACGGCGGTGCTGGTGTTGGGTGGTGGGGTTTGGGGGTGCAGACGTATTCTTCATACTCTCAATAGAGGGAGACATTTTAGCACCAGTGGGAAGTGGTTGTTATTGTTTTACTCTGTTTTACAGCATTGTTTTAATAATCATCTTAATTCCACAAATAATGCAGTATGTTAAACATAAGATGTTTAAAGTGAACCGTAGGCCATATTTCACTTTCAAACTACAGTATCACAGACTGGATTAGGTTTAAATAAGCCAAATGATTTGAGGACAAAAACAGCACAGGGTTAAATACAAGGAGCATGTTGAGAATGAGTGCTGGAATAGCTATGAGACCGAGGCTGTTATATGAGGACCGGGGGCAGGCCGTGTGCCTGATGTATAATTACACTCAGCACTGCCCTCGGGTTACACAGAGTGGGCGGAAATATGTAGTTTGACTGGTCCCATGGTAACAACTGGGTCAGGGAGGACACATTTTTTGTTTAGGCCCTTTGACGGCACTGAAGAAAGCTGCTTTGAGTGCGGAGTAGCCAGAAGTCCTAGCTTGGTGTCACATGGAGGAGGACTTCATTACACAAGAGTAATGGGTTGAACAGTAACAGTAACCTTTAAGACCAGATCTAACCTTTCGACTTTCCAGTTTCCGTCACACGTACTGAGTCTTTCTTCCTCGCAATGCAGAAACACTTTCAAGACACTCGTTTCCATGTTCTTCCATTGGCTCTTGAGAAGAAAATTTGACATTTTTAGGGGCGAATAGCTTAAGTCGTCGTGTTGCAGACACACAGCGTCCATTCGTGCGGATGAAGGCCCCATCCATCGCAATCAGAGAGTTGTAATGTTATTTAAGTTCAAAGGTCACTTAAATAAACAACAGAAGGAGCACAGGGCGTGTGAGGTGATTCTGAGGCTTATCTTTGTTTGCAGAGACTGTATTTCAGTGACAAGGCAAATGGAACCTCAACAAAGCCTGATCTTAGCTAAACGGCTAATCAGGATCAGGCCAGTATACATCTCACTACAAAGCGCCAAGCCTTAATCAATAGATAATGGATATTTCATGCCATCAATCATTAATATGACTCCGTCAGAACGACAGTTGGAATGGAGGAAGCCCTGGAGTTGGCCCAAATCTTTCCAGATTTTAATACAGAGCAGACCTAGTGAACCCTTAAAACAGAAAGAATAGATTGAGTAGGTGTGTTTTAAAAGTGAGCCGGATCTGTGCGGACCACAACAGAGATGTCACCTTGACCGTGCTCAAATGTTTGTGACAATTACAAGGTGCCACTCTTAGCCAGAGGAGGTTCCATTGAAATGCGCATAAATTGCCCCAGATGCTGTCCGCCGTTGTTTATGGACTTGGTGGGGAGCAGCGGGGGTGGCGTGGAAATTCAATTTGGTCCTCAGTGCATGCGATTCATGTACTGGAAAAGGATGACTGCAGGATCAAGGCGAAGAGAGCTTTGACCTTGTTTACAGCTGACTGCCACTAACCGCAAAAGGGCCTAGTAGAGTTTAATATACTGTGGTAGGCCTTTCATAGACCGTTGCAGACTGCATGAAACAAATAAAAGAATGCACTGTATATGTGGTTACAGCTATTTATGATAGAAGTCCTGATGTGCGTGACAGCTTATGGAACAGTGAGTAGTGTAAATAGGAACGTTTATAGTTACATACAGTAGAGTTTAAATTAAGAATAAGTAAAACCTACACAGTGTCAATTTAAATGCACTAGATGCCCAAAAGTAGACACCTCACTAGGGAGACAAGGGAGATACATTACTACAGAGACGCAGTAACAGCTTCTTCACTCTTAGCTGAAAAGATTTTATAAGTTGTATAACAATAGTGGTGCTTTAAAAAACATATTCTATATAAAATACCGTTCTGCAGCACAGGACAAACATCCAGACAGAGAACCACACAACCATGGTCTTGATTAGAGAACCTCTAAAGAGGCTTTAGACCAAGGGAAGACTTTAAATCATTGCTGTGAGAATTTAATTGCAACTCATCCTTAAACTATTCTGTAGTGTTCCATCGCTACAGAGAATGCAGGTCCACTGCTGGTGGGCTTTAAACCCTTTAATCTGATGCTTGCCTTTGGGCATGATGACCTCGTATTCATGAACAGACAGTACATAGTGTCCTTTTCGGTGCAAATTATGCGAGCTGTGTCTGTGTATTTGGGTCAGAAATTACACACCTAAATGTATTCCATATTTTATGTATGGATATACAAGTTCAACAACAGGCTGTAGTTGTATATTTACTGCCTTAAGCTTTGATCGTCACCTTTCTACCAGAATATGAAGCACTCTGGATATTTATTCTCAGTGATGCACAGCTTTCTAAATTATTTTAGAATCATCTACATCTCTGTTCATCATTCTAGACACAAAGAATATGTTTTAATATAATATTGATTATGTGAATTTGTAAAGGATTGGTGCTAGCAAACACATTATGCATGTGTCGGCAACAAAGCTGGTTCTATATTTTATTGAAAACATTCCTAACGAAAATGTACATGGAGTGTAATGATAGGGATGCAGGACAGTGTGTGTGTTTTGCATGACCTCGGCATAAACAGCTCCATTCAGTTCCCTCAGTGACACACTCAAACAGAGCTTTTCTGTGGCTTCCTGTGGTGCTATGAACCCACCTCTGAGCTGCTGTGGAGCCACGTTGTGGGCTGCTGTGGGGACGTAATCACTATGGTAAACAGACACACACACATACACACACACACACACAGACCCAAACTAGGCCTTAATCAGGACGTAATCAAAGCCCCCTGCCTCCAGCATACCACTACTCAGCCCACTCAGCCAGGTGATTAATGAGCCCCGGCCTGAGAGAGGCGTCAGCACTCTTTCAGTTCTGGTGTGCACTCAGAGCTGAGCTATTTATGAGTTGATTTTAGAAAATTAGATTAAATTAAATTAAACCTATCGCAAATAATATGGATTTCTCATACATTCTTATAAGGAGTTTGTACTCAGGATAAATTCTATGTTTCCAAAAACTGCAGGACTGAGGAACCATCATTATAGGACTGCTTAGTGCAGGAACTCATTCTGTCCAACAGGAGGAGACAAAGACTAAAGCAGTAGATTCTACCATGATGGCTTAAAAATGAATAAAGAACACGTTCTTCAGATAAAGCGATGAATACTTTGAAATAAAGTTGATGGAAGTGGTAGAATGATTAATACATGATATATTTCATGAACACAAGCTGCAAAACGTTACATTAAGAATGAATTTTAACATTAGGAATGTGTCATATTTCCAAAGCTGGGGATCAAATCATCAGCAGCAAACTTGACAAGATTCTAAAGATTCTAAACACACTGGATAAAACAGGGGTCCAAAACTCTGTAATAGAAATTACAATGAATGAAACATTAAAAGCTATTTGTAAATGCTTCATTCTGGGAGGTTTAATTCCTAATTTTTAAAGGTGAACAATCTGTGGATTCTCTGCTGAAACACACCTACTTCAATCAATGACCTTTCAATTAATCACACACTACCTTATTGATCTGAGAGTACTGTCTCAGATCAATATGCCTTTCATCTCGAGAATGAGTATTATCACTGTTTCTCCTGTTCAACAAACATTGTGGTCTAATTTTGCTTGGCTTAAAGGATCAGTGTAATTTGGCCTTTGTGGAGTTTATTCCAGCTCTACTTAAGAGAAGTGAGTTTGTTCACTTGTTCACTTATCTTCTCTGACCCCTCAATTAAACACACACAATCAATAATGTGAACCAAAAAGGATTTTAAACATATGCTCTTCCGTGTTGCACACAAATTGGTAATGACTTTGGACACTGCCAGTGCACATTTCAGTGTTAACTTGGGTCCTAATGTCCTTCAGAAGTGTCTTATGCACAGCTAATTTGAGGGTTTATTATATAGGTCTGCAGTATTCATGGCTATACACCACATGTAGTATGTCAGTTTAGTTTATACTAATTTGAGCCTGATTTCTTATTTACATGGGAGCTATACATGCATGAATTATTCACTGGCTACAGAACAAGTTCGACTGGTATCTTCAGTTTCAGAACTGTACTCCCAACCAATCTGATTCATAAAAATGGGTAAGGAAGGTGTTTTAAAAGGTGTGGAGGTCAAAACATAAAACATAACAAATCCACAAACTTAAGTGAGTTATTGAAACATGGCATCTCTGTGCAGTCATATATTTGTGGCTGACACCTGACTGTAAAACTGCACAATAAAAGATTTGTTTTCACAAGAATATCAATAGGGTCAACAATAATAGTAACGATAACAATAATGACTGGTTATTGTCAGTCAAACTAAATTCCAGATCTGCTTTCTTCAGGACGAAAAGATAAAGTAATGGTGATTCATTCAGTCTATGTCTGAGGTCATTTGAGGGACAGGGCCTGCTACAATCTAGCTTCATTTGCTTTACATACGTCTGGATGGTCAGGGGGGGGGGCTCGGACAAAGCTCTGTCCATCACTGCCATCTGATCAGCCCCTCGGGATAATTACTGTTGGTGTGTGTACATCACAGCTTTCAAAAAGTTCAGAAACCCATGTCTGCGATGCCACCAGAATTAATCCCAAAACATTCGGCCATTGCAAAAAGAAGTCACTTGAGACGATGCACCTTAAAATCCTATTTAAAGGGGAGTTTGGGGGGATTAAAGGGTGTTTCTCTCGTTTTATCTAGTGTTTGAGCACTTGATCACAGAGGCGTGCCTTAATCCGAACATCAATGCAGCCCCATCGGCACAGTGGCTCGAAGCTGCCGGGTGAAAAAGGGCCTCCAGCTTGTTTAGGGCTACTTGTGCTGCAGCTATTAAAGCCGCAGGGCTATTCGCTTTGATGGTTCATGCCCAACGTCTAATCTGATAAAATTCAACCTCCCTTGTGCTTCGAAGTGTTTTCCAGCAGCGCACCAATGAAGTGGTCCATAAAGGGCCCTTTCTGTTGTTGTTTTAGTGAAGATTAGCTCAGGTTGGTAGAACATGCCTTGAGTTTTTTTGTTTATGTGAATTTATCAGAGATGATTTGTCGTGCGAGGCAGATTTGGCACGGAGGATTAGAAACTGTGATTCTGCGATATATGTGACACAATTATTGACATGCCCTCGGGTCGGGCTTCAAATCTGATCCAGCGTGAAGGCTGGTTTGAGGAGTGCGGTTAAAGGCTGTCTGGATGTTGTGTAAAGGATCTGAAGTAAACCTTGACTGCGTGTGAGTTTAAGCAGTAATACAGTATGCATGTCTTGAAAAAAAAAGGCAAATGCAAAAGAAAGCCAAATCCAGTTTAACAAATTCCAGTTAAGTGGGAAATCGCAGACGGGCAACATTGGGTTTGTTTTTCCAACAGCTTGCACTCAAACATGGCAGGCGTGAGAATCTGTGTTTGACAAAAAGCAGGCCCTGCTAATCTGTCCCTGTGGGAGTGGAGTAGGTGTTTCTAGTGGTCTTCTGTGGTTTGAACCTTGGGGATCAGATATAGCTTGGGGTTAACACAGTTTGTGATGGTTGTATGATCTCTTGATGATCACAGTCTGTGATGGCTCCATGATCTCTTCACCTTTAATGGCAGTATATATGTGTGGCTCTGAACTTGTTAGAGTCATCATTACTTGTGAGTGTGATCATGGATGAGGGAACATATTTTTCACAAGTGGGGACAGACATCTCTTGTTTTATACCAACCATTCACTGCGACTAAGCTGCTATTAAGAGAATATAATACGTTTGTCATTGCTTGCAGACAATGGACTGATTGATTAAAGGGGAATTCCTTATTGTATACAAAGGTCTGCATACTGGGGTGGGGTGGAGTGGGGTGGGGGTACATTCCTGGTGTTGACAAAACAGCATCCCCTGCCAAACTAAGGTAATTTTGCTTATTTTATGTCTTACACAGTATCAGCGTAAATACAAACAATTCAAGTCGGATTTGGTACATTTGTGTAAGTATTTCATACAAACGGAATGATTTTATTTTCTCACACAGTTGTGAAGATACATTCAATTCAAATCAGCACGCATGAGGTTTCATTTATATTTACTCTTTACATTTTCTTGGGAAGAAAATGAACATTATCTTGGTACTGACTAGTGAAAATACTTAACCACACTTCCTCCAGGGTGCACCCCACCCCCCACCCACCCCTGCCAGTCGATGAGCGTGATAGTGCCCTGAAGCGAGGAGATGATCATTGTATGGTGAAGTGTGAAGATACAGTACAAACATTTTTGGGGATACTATTGTCTTGGTTGTCATGTGACAGTGAATGAAGGAGCTGTGTAGTGAGGGTATCACAGCTGTAGGTCAAACACTTCTGTGAGCATAAAGGCCTCTTTCTGGCTTCTTGAGTAAACTGTGCTCATGTACACAAGGTTGTGTGGGACTTGAGTGTGCAGACAGGGGTTGTCTTTGGAGTTCATTATCAGGGTGGGGTTGCCTGGCGGGGTCTGGTGGGGCCACAGGGGCAAAAGCACCATGGCGACTGGCCAGGTCAAGAGAAGGGTCAGCCATGTTTAGTCTGCACGCTCCTTTGCCGGAGAGGAGACTCCAGCTTTCCGCTTCCAAATGGCCTGCATTTACGTACTTGGCTGTTCATCTGTGGACGCCTGGGAAATCTGCGACTCAGACTCATACATCTGAACTGTCCACTTACAAGCAGGAACGCACACACACTTGTATTATTGTTTTTATTGGGTGGGGGAGTAGGGATGGCCTATTTACTACTATACATTAATGATGCTATTCCTGCATTAAACCTTACCCTTGTATTCATCTCAATAATGAAATCAAAGCCTGAGTCTTTTATTTTTTATGAGAACATTTTCTTATGAGACCCTCAAAAATAAAATATATAATATGCTCCAATGACTGTAACCTCATTTCTCCCAATACAATAAAATATGAACCCAGCAAACACTGCTTTTCACTGCTCATGTGATTTTTTGTGAAAAAAAATTAAACTTCACATTACTTAAGGTATGATTTGTCTACTTCTTTAATGTCTAGTCTCCGCCAAGGTCACCATTATAACCTGTTGTAGTACTCCATGCATGCATATCTTTTATGATTATGAATCATTATGTGTTATTGTTATGATGTATTCTATGATAAAAAAATAAACAGGCAATTACTGTACATGAGCTTATGATTAAATTGCTTGCATTTTGCTAAGTTCAGTTAGTCTATGTGTGCATGTATGACATATTTATTTAATTACGTTCTTAAATAAGACACCTGATGATGTGGAACTGTGTCACTCAGTTAATCAAATTATACAACTGTATCCTGTCACACATACACTAATCCATGTGAAAACCGTGTACAATAAGAAGTAAGTGAAGACACACCCAGTGCTACATGTGGAAAATGGTCACTGTGAAGGTTTTTGTGTAATTTTGGTTTAGAGCTGTAGCTAGCGAGTTAGCCATTTCACACAAACAAGTTAACCTCCACCGAAATCACAGAAACAGCTGCGTGGATCATGGTTTGAATCCCAGGACTGTCAGTGGCACCACTGAGGTACCCGTTGATGAGCTAAACTACCATATTTCAGCAATGCAATTAAGGTTAGCTATCCGAATTAGCTGTTGGTGACTGGCAAATATCAGTCATGAAATTTTACATCACATGCATCTTTAAAGCCGAGAGAAGATCAGGAGGGATGATGATGGGATGCAAGAATAGAGCATGCACTGGAGGCTAGGATACTACACAGTGGTAAAATATATTTGATTGTTAATAAATTAAGTAGCAGTGAATATACGTACTCTTCCCAAATATACATAAAACAGCATTTTTCATTCCAACTGCATTATAGGCCAGAATATACTTTTGTTCCATTATATGCACTGGTGAGAGTGTGCTATATATGTTATGTTAATACCTGATATGAGAAATAAAAATGTTTGCTACATCCAAAACTGTTTCAATTAGAAGTACAGCAGTTTGGAATAACACTCTTCAAATATATCCAAGCGTAACCTTTATGATGGAAAACTCTAACCTTTATGAGGAAGAAAAATATTGTTCTATACTATATAATCCTTCCAACTGCTATAATGAATGCGGGAGGCACATTTTTTATAAACCAAATAAAACTCTCCCACAAATTCTATACATTTACTATTTTGTGGGTAGGACATTTCTAGCTGCTCAGTTTTGTCCTCTGACACCTCATTTGAAATGGTTTGAGGGAGTGTTTGTGACTCTGTTGCTTTTGAGATTGAACTTAAATGGGGTTTAGAGCCCAGGTGTTTGTGTGTTTCTCAGCTGAAATGAGACTCTCTCAGTCCACTGAGCAAACAGCTTCCTGAGACAAATAACCATCCTTCAATGGAGGTGATATATATGAAAAAAGGTGGAGAGCTACACTGATAAGCGTATATTCTTGACCAACTTCTTTTTATGTGAGATTTAGCTTTAATGGAAATCCCTGCCCTACTTCTTGTCCTCGTCCCTCTAATTTCTCACATTTTGGCTACAAAACTGTTGAAATTGGATGATAAAATACTTTTGCTCTAGTGGACTGTCAGGCTCTGATAACGTGTGAAAAGGTAATTTGGGCCGGGTTTCTCAGAGTCACTGCTTGCCTCACACTTACCTCAGCCTCTCTGCTCAGAAAAGAGAAGAAGCAATATATAGAAGAGGTTCTCTCTCGCTCGGCCTAATTAGGAGCAATGGTTGCATATAGTATACAGCCTATAAAATAAAAGCTGAATGGCATGATTTATTGTTGTGATGAAAGGGAAGCAAATTTGCCTGTTTTATGCTAGAAGCTTGAACATTCTCCAAGAGCAGTAGTAGCTTGATTTCCTCCATGCTGCTTAAAAAGCAGCTCAAATTGAGCAATTCCCCCCTTCCCTGGGGGTATCCAAGCCTCAATCTGTGACCAATAGTCAAATGTAATTGTAATGGTGGTTAAAGCAAAATGTCATGAGGTCATTAGAATAACAGAGACCTCAGATACGTTTAGTCGAAGTGTCAGCAAGATGTTCCGCTATCACTGATGTAGCTCTCTATCCAATTTCTCTGCGCTCGGCTTGGCGGATCCCCAGCAGCGAGGGGTTCAGGGAGAAAAGCTAGGCCTCGGGATAAATGGTTATGATTTCAAGCGGCGCGACCCAGATTGGGTAGCAGTCCTAATGTGTAAGTACTTCTCACCCCTTTTCACAATAAACACAGGCAAAGGAGATTCCTTTTCACACAAGATAAATGCGCTCCCTTTGCCAGCTGGATCGGTGATAGTCATAAAATGAAATCTGGCCCTCCGCTCGGGTTTTTCTGTGTCTCAATCGCTCCCTTGGCTATAGAGGATAGTGAAAGTTAAGATCCTACTTTCAAAGCCAGATGGATTATTTGATCTGAATTCTGATAACTGTTGGTTTATCATCCAAGCCATTTAAAGATTTGGAATCTGCATTTTTCAAAAACAAAAAAACACACTTTATCCAATAAATGAGTTTTGTTTTAGCTAATAACTATGATGCTAGATTGATGCTGGATAGTAAATTTAGGTGAAGCCAATGGGCCAATGGTATTTAGAATAAAACCAGACAAATGAATTTATGCACATTTACAGCTAATTCATCTGATTCCTATGAAACCTCACCAAGTGAAAATTCCATTTATTTACTACATTTGTCTGTTTATGTCATCAGCCAGTGAGGTGAACCTTTGGCAGTTAATCACACTATCAAGACAATGGAGTGTTTACTCGGGTGAAGCTAAGCGTAAATTACTTAATTGATTTGTTCACATTACAAACACCTGTTGGTAAACAAGAGCATGATTATGTCTGATGGAAGGGGGAATCCGTGGTGTAATTATACACACATCTATGATGTTAAAAGGTAACTTGATATTCCCCTGCAGAGCGTGGCCTGATTAACTCTGGCCTGTTTAAAATTCAAGCTACAAATTAAGAAGGAACAGAGATCCTGTTATTTTTTTCCACCCCGAGCTCTTGGAAAGTGAATACATAAAACATCCTGTTCCCTGGTGTCAGCACAATTAGTTGCTAAATAAAATGCCACTCTGTTGTGTGCGCCGTTTTAATTACACAAAACGGGTGAATTAGTGCCCCATTTAAGTAAAATAAACAGCCATGTTCGGTGAAGCCAAATTTCCCCAGAGAAGTATGCAAAGAGGGCAAATTAGCACAGGAAATTTAGAATATCAGCAAGTCATCCTGGGAGGGAGATGAGAGCTAAACATTTTAACAGTCGTCTGAAAATGATAAAAATAGGTTGTGGTCTTCTGACCTTCTGAACAAAATCATAGGATTACACCCATGGACATAGCAGGCAGTTAGCTTTAAACCATGCAGTGATTTTGCATTGGCATGTGAGAAGAAAATATATTTCATTAAATAAATGAAAGTCTTCCTCAAGAAAGTGACTCATTTCAGGCCCTTCCTGACATGCTTCTGTACTTCAAAATGGGCTCTGTGTGGCACTGCAGTCTAATCAGCTTTACCTCTAAGATGCTACCTCTCTTACCTCTCTTAACCAAATCTTCAGTGAAATCCCTCACATAAAAAAATACCCAAAACAAAAGATGTAAGATGCGTCAGGAGGAAAAATGTATTGTTTTTAGATCCCAAAGTGACTTCTTCACATTTCTTACTTCCTTATTCATCCTAGGCAAGCTATTTCTGTTCTCTTCTCCACCAGAATAGCTTAGACCCCTCCCTCTCACACCAACCCCCCAGCTTTACCAAGCGGCTCTTCTGAGTGAGGCCGAATACATGTCACGCAGATTTGCTTCTTATGGACAGCCACTCACATTATATTCACACGCTGGGATAGTTTATGCTCTACTCTGTTTATTGGCATAGCACATACTAATGAGATTTCTTCACGGCAATGACACCCCTCTCCTGGCTCGTCCTACCACCTCCCCCAGCCCATGTACCTTGGTACCCCCCACATACTGTTTGTGGGATAGGAGTACACCCCCTCTGTCATTGCAATGCTGTTTACTCTTAACTGGCATTGGGAAAACATTAGATGTTTAAATTGTGTTGTAATTTCAAGAGGATGTAACCACTTATAACAGCCTACTTATCCCAGAACATTCTATTCAGAAATACGGGTGGATCAATGACAACAATATAAATAAATTTGTCCATAACCTATTGCACTCTGAAATGCTGAAACCCCTCCAGCTATTCCTCCTGGACTTGATGTGGCTTTGCTAATTTAGTCTTGGTGAACAACATAGTGAAAATATTATTGTTAACTAGAGATAGTCTAGGACAAACAGTGGAATTGGTAACTATTCAGGCAAATTAACTCAAATTCGCAAATATCAAAGTATTGAAAATGACATGTCCTTTAACAAACCTAACAGAACGTACACCTCATTTTTAATACTTTTATAGGAAAAAGCATTTTCTAGCAAGTGGTAAGGTCTCGTGTTGAAGGAGTCATTAGACCTTGATGTTGGCCTGATGTTGATAATCATGTCTTGTCTTAGTATAGCACAAAAATGTTGTTGTACTATTGTGAACACTAATGTCTAGTTTACAGTATATACCGGTACAATATGGTGTATACAGTACGCAGTGCGCTCTGTTATTTTAACTGATTTTGTCAAAATTGTAGGTGTAACCATTTCTTTGTTTGTTCTTCAGTTTGTTTTCATTTAAATATTTCAGTGTTTCATGCGCAAGAAATAGTTTTACAGATTTTCAAATGAGGCCGGAGACAGGTGTGAGATAATGTTATGTGAGACAAAGAAACAGCAAAGATACTGGAGTTCTATATTTTTCACAGTGACTTTTGCTGCTTTACTGAGTGAAGCGCCACGTTCGATTACTAACTTGGTGCAGTAAGTTTAGTTCTATTGCAAATGCAACTTCTTCAACGGTTGACCATAAATCTCAGTCAGGATTGGTGACTCCTGTTGTTTTACTGCAGCATTTTAACATGGATAGGAAATTGTTAATTAGCTATTTCTGAAACAGAGGTCGCAGAAGGTAATATTGTCAACACTGGCATCACAACAAATATAAATAGTCCTGTCCAGCTGAATTCAGACATGAGAAAATAAAATAAAAATAACAGAAAACACCAGCATAATTGGCAGTTAACCAACCATAAACATTGTAGATAACAGTTAGATGATGATAATGGAAACAAGTATTTCCAGATTTTGAATGATCTGCATATACAGAGTAAAATTAGGCACACCCACCTTTTATCCACATACTGCCAATTTTATCCGCTACTCTTAACATACTGGTGCCAATTTTAGTTCACTTTTACAGGGGTTGCAGTCCATCTCATTCTCTGGATCATTTATTAGCTCCCTTTAACATTTTCATCAAAGGTCATAATACCCACAGGACCACCAGTGAGCAGGTATTATCTAAGCCGTATTTAATTCTCAGCGCAGTTTTACTATTGACATAGAGGCATATTTTCTCTAGGTAAGTGACCCTACACACCCTGCCACATGATTTGCTCCATTGTCCACTTTTGGTAGGTTCTGACCACTGCATACTAGGAACTCTCCACAAGACCTGCCAGTTGGGAGATGCTCTGGGAGATGTTCATCTAACTGTCACAATTTGGCCCTTGTCAAAGCTTGCCCATTTTTCTTGCTTCAGATCAACTTCAAGAACGGACTGTTGCTGCCCAATATATCTCACTCCTTTGACAGGTGCCAACAAGTTAGCGTTGACAAGATAATCAATGTTATTTACTTCACCTACCAGTGGGTTCATTGTTGTGGCAAATCAGTAACAACTTAAATGCTGTTGTATTCATCATTTTTATCTTATTATCTTCTATGCTGCCTCCTTTATAGTCTTCATTGTACAATACACTGGACTCACAATTTGTTATTCAGGAAATATTTTGAATTGTATACATCTTACTAATTATTTCTGTGTTGTAGTGAACGTGGCATGAATATGATGCCATCTGCATGTTCTTATGACGGTGGCACCGCATTAAACCTTGAGTCCTAATGCCTTGTATAAGGTCCCAAAGTTCAGTTCTTCACTCTTGTAAGCGCAAAGCTTACATATTAATTTCATAGTAATTAGTTAAAATCCTTGTTGCAAAGAAAGCATTGAGATCAATTACTGAATAATAAGCCTACATTCAGAAGAGGTAACACGCTTTTCTTATTGTTGAATCCCAGTATTCACTACCATCTCTGTCCTGCTGTATGAGGAAATGATACTTAATATGATTTATTGATCTGCACTATGCTGTACTTTCTATATCCAGTTTTATACAAATTCTTCTGCTTCATCCCTGTAGTATTTCATCGTAAGGAGTGATTTTGGAGGGGAGGTTTATACTTTGCATCTGCCATTTGGCTCTTGGCTGACACTCTTGCATTTTACGTTCTGCATCTGCTCGCAGAACTGTATAGTTAAGAAGACTTTCTTCTCCTCTAGGTTTCTCTGGCATTCTGGCCCACACGTTCTGTCACAGCCGCTCATGATATCATGCAGCGCCTGGCATGGCTTATCGGCCCGTGTCATTTCCTGTCCATGTCACGCTGTCTGGAAGTGCCTCGGCCAGCATGTCAAAACATATCTGTCTTCCTGCGGTGCGATCACGATGACAAGGCCGTTTGCCGGAGGAGGCGAGTGGCTTAAAGAGCCGTTTGCCACGGTGACGCGCTGCCGCTGGAGGTCATGACCCACCCCCCTATTTGCACAGAAGATCCTTTAGGCAGAAGGCTGTCATGGACCTGTGTGGTGCTGGTGGTTGTTCTATGGTTGTAATTGCAGGGTGCAGTCCTTATTCCCTGCATGGGATATGCATTAGCATTCAAATGTTTGAAATCAATTGTCATATTAACCATTTGTGTTATATGTAAGAATGCTCCTACACACCTATAACGAATGCAAAATGTAAATATTACAAATAATACATCAATAGGTCAAAATGTATTTTTGATGATAACAAGATGTTAATAAAATTGCCTCAATTTGACTATTAAGTTTGGGTATTAAAAGCCAAATAATGAACAAAACTGCATTTCCTTGCCTGATCTAATAGCCACACTCACTCAGCCAGCCTTCTCTACCATACCTGACATTTCACACACAAATGTCTCCAATGAACAGGTGTTTATATGAATGCATTACATTTATATATATGAAGAATTTTTTTTACTGTTTTCATTGCAAACCACACGTAAATGTACATTTTACAAATTAATTAATACAAGTATATAATTTAGCATTTCTACAGTTTCCTTCTATATATTTGAAGCATGTAAAGTTTATAGTAGACATGGCACAATACCACTTTTCTATGTCTGATACTGATAATATTCATCATTC